>JAEMTY010000158.1:0-39726 GCA_020423425.1 Chrysopa pallens
TTAATCATTATTGACAATTGATTCTGATTGTCGAATGTAAACTAGTTATTAAGTAAAATAAAGGTAAATTAGTTGATAAGTTAGTAAATGTGTTCATTATACACAGTGTTTCATTACATGGAAAATATCGATATTTACGGTTAATTTTTAAAATCCTTAGTATATGCAAGGTTTTAACAATAAGCGGCGCATAAAGAAAAATGTACGTTAACATCTAATTAGTATTTAAAATTATTTCTATAATATCAAAATTCAGAGTACAAAACGACAACAAGGTAATTTTCCTAATAAAAGAAAAGGGTTTTTGGATATTTATTTACTTCTATTATGTATTTCAACTTATCGATGTAGCTAAATCAACTAAAAATATTTTTATACTTGTCTTTGTATATTTCTATAGTCTATTTCTAAAGAAATTCGGTATTAATATCATTTTGTCAATTTTTTATAAACATGATTATAATGTTTTAATTATTTAATGAAAATATTGGTCGTTGAAATCGTTAAATAATGGCCATTGAAATTTTTTAAATAAATTTTAATTACATCATTATGTGCTGACCTACGTGCCGGTATGTTTTGAAACATGGTTATTGTCAAGTATGGGTAAAATATTAGTAATCACTGCCCCTTCTTTTGAAAAAAAAATCTAAATTATTATTCTGATTGTGTGATATTATTTCTAGCACTATTCTTGAAAATATTTATAATATTTAGTATTTGATCAAGGTTTTTGCATTTTAGTAACGATATTGTATATACTTATGATGCTGCGAATACAAATTTTTTCCATACATTTGAGTAAAAAAACATTCATAAATGTATATTTCATGCACAGTAAAATGTGCCAAAATGTAAAAAAAATTGCAATTGTAAAAAAATATTGTTGTGTAATATAAGCTCTGTTTTCTTGTTCTTCTTTTTTTAATATTGTACTATTTACTATACATGATTTGTTAATTCAAATCTAATTTTCAATAAAATATGATTTTTTCTAAGAATATTCTTATTAGTTTCGTCGAAATTTTGCTAAACAATTTTTTGAGGATTTAAAAAAGGCGTCAATAAGGTAATGTACAATATTTTCTGCATAATTTAATTGTATTACTATATTATTACTTCAATCAATAGCGTCCAGCCACATAGTTTCTCATAGTGTTACCGATTTAAAAGTAGATAGGAATATTATCATCAACATGGATAGTATATTACTGTCTCGCTTGACTTCCCATAAAAGGCACTAATGCACATGATGTGCCAAATATTTATTTCATGCAATAAATTTCCGACGGTTTTTGACTGTTTTTTACAATAACAAAAAACACCTAAAGTTAAAACAATCACAAAATGTATGTTTTTCGGTAAAATTCACCATTTAAGGCCCAATTAAGATTTAAGATACACTAAATCTTATTAATTAAATTGTCAGGAAGCATATGGGGAGACGTACATACTTAGTGTACTTTAAATACGCCGAGTTTTATATTTGGAATGTTTTAACTGTATTTTGTTTCGTTTCTTTAAATACTTAATTTTATATGAAAATTATTTCGATAGGCCCTGTAAATAAAGATTAGAAGCAATTATTTACTGGAAACTACAAATATAATCCATACCCATTTCTCAGTATCTAAGGATCATTATAGCCAAATTTAATGGTACTTGCCGGCCCAGACAAACCGATGTTAAGAATTTTATTCATATTTATTATAAATTTATTCGATTCTCAGAGAGAAAAAGATAGAAATATCTTTGTAGGTTAGAGTGCTCAATCGTATTTATTCAGAAACCTCGATGATGGATGGTCATTACTTTTAGTTACATAATATTGATTCAACAATTTATGAGTACGGTAAAGTAATAGGAAAACTTTTTCAAATCAAGATTATTAATGTGTTAAGTAAATACTATTGATGAAACTCAACAAAATTGATAAATTTATTTATTATTTATTTATTTGATACAAAATTTGTATAAATTTCTTTAATTCTTTAGTAACTTTTATTTTTTAAACAAATTCAAAATATTTTGATTTTGAATACTTTTTTTAAATAGTTGGACATACATTGTATCGTACTCCATGGAAAGCTTCTTTTTCTTTAATATCCATTAATTTTTCATTAATAATTATATTTTTCATGCACCCAGCATACGGTTCGTCGGTAGTGTTAACGAAACCACGTAATCTCTTTGCATATGGATGTCCACCAATAAAGAGACCATGTTTTGTGTCAGTGCGTTTCTCAAATCCACCTTTACCAGTTGTTCCCTGTACGTTATCAACAGATACCGTAACGACATTCTTCGATTTTAAAACTAAAAAAATAAAATTAATTGATAAATGGAATTATAAAAACAGATAATTACATTGTTGTACAAATAAACTAGTAAGTCTGTTGACCCCACTTGAAAAAAAACCAAAAACTACACATTCCATGATTGCACAAAAGGAGGGGGATTTTAAAAGAAAGCATAAATTTTTCGTATATGCCCTGATTATTTAATTCCTTCATAGGTTGCATAGGAATAAAATTTGGTATTTTTAATGGAAGGGGAGTTAAAAAAGTTTTCAACATTTTCAGGGAAGTTCATTAAAAAAATGAAAGTTAATAGTACTACATAATCTAAAAAACTTAAATATAAAACTTACGTTGAATTGAATGCCAGTTACCATCACAGAAGTAATGTGGTGAATTTGGTCTGAATGTAGCTTCAAATGGTGGATCATCTTTATTTTTAACGGTAACAATAATATCACCATCTCTTAATATTAGAATTAAATGATCTTTTTTACCATGTACACTCAATATAATTCCTGTATTCTTACGTGGTTTTATTTCTAACTGTACAGTAAATTGTATACCCACTCTGAATTTTTGTTCCAATTTAACGTAGCCACCTTCTTTGGTAAAGAATATACCACGTTCAACATATTTAGCACATGGTACAACATCTGGCATTATAGAAGGCTCACCAACAAGTTTACCATTATGATGGAAGTTACGAATACATCCAAAAAGTGCTGTGCTTACTCCCTACGAAAAATTTATAAAAATAAACACACACAAAAAAAAAAGTTTGAATTTCCGAAAATTCAATTGGACTTGGTGACTGACTACATATATATTTTTAATTATTTTAATTTCTTAAAAAATAATTAAAATTTTAAAATGACCCTTTTTTTGTCAATTGGAATAGACAAATTTAAATTATTAAAAAAAAATCATACCAAATTTTCAGTAACAGGTTTTATTATATTTGAGGATACTCCTCCTAAATAAAATGGAGCCTTTAGATTTGCTACTTGAATATTTTCTTCAGGTAATTTATCCTCCATTGGTGGATCATGATCTACTGCTAATTTGCCTGTTAAATGATGTCGACTAATGGTTATATAATGCCAGATACCATCATTGATTGATCTATCATGAAGTATTGATCTGACCTCACTTCCTAATTTAAATCTAAGTTCCAACTGAAAATATAAAGATTATTAATTAATAAAATACCATATAGAAGTATCTCATTCGAGGTAACAGCAAATATTTTGAGTTCGTCAAAAATGTTCAGTAAATATTGCGAAAATACAAGACCAGAGTTCTTTCACTTTAGTCTGTTTTTACGCACTTAGTGTCTCATGAGATATTAAGTCAGAAATTCTTTGGTCTTCCATGAGAGATTCCAGTAAGTTTTCTATTTATTTAAACCGAAAATTGTGATTTGTATGTACCTTTCTTATTCATGGTTATTAGGAATTATAAAATTCATGTAAGCCCTTTCTCCATAAAAATTGGATTTTAACATTCTGAAGAACGTGAAATTCGAGAAAGGGAAACAAACCGTAATAAAAAAGTTCTCTTCAATTCTATAGAAATTGAATAGGAAATTTCATTGAAAAAATGATTTCCTATTCAAAATTCTGAATAGGCTTGAACAAATCTTGAATTGAAGAAATGTTATTAAAAATTTTTGAATAGAAATTGAAATTTCTTATTCTATCTTATTGATTTTCCGATTCATTCCTATTCAATCTCTATAGGATTGAGTATAACATTTTTATCAGGTAACTATTAAAATTTTTGTATTTCGTAACTTTTTATAATTGCTCAATTAGTGCAGATCATTGGCATATAAGAGAGAATTCAATGGCACAAATGTTTATTATTTGTATTCTTTCAGTTTATTAAAAAAAATATATAATTTTCATAAAGATTACAGATTATTTTCAAAAATTTTCATGTTAATTATGGTAACATTACATTTTGAAATTATTGAGTTTCCTAAAGATATCAAAAATATGCCAAAATTTTCCCCACCCTGCAATAATCATACAATTCAGTCTTATTCTTGGATTCGTTTTGTTGTTTTACTGAGACCAAGAGTAATTTAAGTTATCAATAAAGATGTTACAATCGATGAGTTAGTTTTTTCTAATTTTGATTCTTACCTTTCCTTTATTTAACACAAGTGATGTAAATTGCGAATGGTCTTTACTTGCAGCATAAAATATTACAGCATCACTGAATACATCTTCGGGCTCATCTAATTTTATTTCTATCGAAATATTCATGCTATGCTTGTGTCGAATTGGTAGAGCATTTTCATCGAACTCAATTCGACTATAAGGCATAGTACCAAATCTATAACCACTGTCAAAACCTATCTGTTCTGTTTCTGGTTCAAGAGGCAATGCACATTCTTGACTTTTAGGTGGTGGTGTCATTCTAGTTCTAGGTGTTGTAAGAGTTGAAGTAGTAATGGGATTAAATTCATCTTCGTCTAAGCTACCAGGAGTTGTACTGTCCTCTGTATCTGGTATCTTCTGAATTCCTGAACTTGGTGGTTGAACAATTGGTGGTTGATTATAACCTAAATTAATGAAACAAAATTAAATCATATATTTCGATTTTGTTTTCGAAATAAATTTATCCTTTTTGCTTTGATCATTTCATTTTTCATCGATTGAAAAAAAAAACCCATCTTCTTAGCTTACATAGAAAAAAGACATTAACATTTTGATAATTTTCCGAAGTGAACTATAAACCTCACTGAGACATTCAAAATGACACATAAATTTATTATTAAACTGTCTCTGATTGTAATAAAAGTGTCAACCACATTTCACCAAAATTCAACTACGTGTTCAAAAGTTACAGCTGAACAAACATAGATGGGTAGAAACGTATAGACAAACAAAATACAAAATCATATAGTTAAAACTTAGAATTAATTAATCTAGGTTCGCTAAATAAAATTGGTCTTGATTGTAAAAGTTAATGATAAAAAGTAATACGAACTTGGTGGTGGTATATTTGGTCGATCTAAAACAGCAGATGTAGAACAGTTTCCTAAAATTACATTATATTTATCTATTGCATTTGCAAAATTAATAACAACTCCATTGAGTATAACATCTTCAATACATCCAGCATAAGGTATTCTTGATCCCAATCTATTTTCTGGTACATCTAAGCTTGTTGGAATTCCACCGAAATAAATATGCTTATACATAAATTTACGAACTGGCAACGCTTGTTTTTGTCTAAAAATAAAATAAT
Organism: Chrysopa pallens; assembly: GCA_020423425.1. Taxonomy (NCBI): domain Eukaryota; kingdom Metazoa; phylum Arthropoda; class Insecta; order Neuroptera; family Chrysopidae; genus Chrysopa; species Chrysopa pallens. Next base: position 5,559 of record JAEMTY010000158.1, read on the forward strand.
ACAATTATAAGTATGATATTTGTAATTTTATAACACATTTATAGAACTTACGTAAAGTTATCATAATCGTTAACAAATATATTCAACGAATCTGCACGATGTGTTGCAGTGATTACATAACGTTCACCATCGTTCAGTTTGATATATGCAGTAACTAATGTTGTATTTTCATTTCTTAGAATAAGATCACCGTTTGAAAGTGCTAACGATAATGTATCGTTTTGTAATTCATTTGTTGCATAGAATATGATACCATCTGATTGTAATGTACTAATCGAAAGCGTAATCTCAAACTCAAATCGTGTTGTTGCATTTGGATACAGCAAATAACCTGGATTATTTTTATCAAATGATACCATTCCATGGAACTGTCGAACATAAATTAGTAGCTTATTAGTTTCATTTATAGTTTAATTAAGAAGGTCGTTTAGTTAATCCTACAATCTGTTCGTAAGATTTTGTATTTTTTTAAATCTAATCCTATTTTTGATCAAATCAAAATTTCTATTTTACCACATGTTGCCTGTTATGAAAACAGAAGAATAAAATGTACTTACCTTCGGCGAACAGCCTGGGGTCACGTCAAATGCAGCTGATTGTAAATTCAAATCAACCGGGGTAATATCAATACTGACTTCATCAATACATCCATCAAAGTGAACATTTGTGACTGTACCATAAGGATGAGCTCCTGGATATCCACCAAAGTACATATCATCCGATAATTTAATATCAGTATTTAATCCTCTGGCTGTTAAATTGTATATGCTGCTATCAACTTTTAAACGTCCATTTTTATTCAAACGACCAGCTTCAATCTTATGCCATTTACCATCATTTACAATTTCAATTGATTGTGCAAAGGCTGGTACATTGCCCTCTAGTTTATATTGATAAACAACAAATCCGTTGCGTAATTCTAACGATACAAATGATTCATCTTTTGCCGTTAAGAAAATTAAACCATCATTTGCATCAGTTTTTATTTTTAAACTTAAGCCTAGTTTATTTGGATTTAAGTATGAACGAGCGTCCAATTTCATGTACCCTTTGCCATTAAACCGATAGCCAGTTGTTGCTGCTGCATCGATTAATTTTTCGCTAGAAAACAATGTATTAATAGTCAAGCATTTTTAACTGAAAAATGGGTATTAAAGTCTACAAGCAGATAGAGCTTTGCGATTTGCGGTAATGTTTAAAAGATAAGTCAAAAACGGCTGAAAAATTCGTAGGATTTTTGGGGTTGTTGATTACGATTCAAGAATTAAAATTACCCTAAAAAATCTAGAATGTGAAACCGCTAAAAAAATCCAAAAATAATTTTTATTCCTGTTTTTAGGTTTTTAAGTTTTTTATAGAACAAGGCAAACTACACTATAATTATATAATCATATAATTTTATCGATATTGGTGATCGAAGATTTTTTTCGATTTATTTAGAAAAACTTCCAAAAATTTTATTGTTACAATAGTTCTGCTTATCATGTTTTCATTTTATTATCTGAATATGATCATTACAAAAATATGGGATTGGAAATTGAAGATAAAAACAACTTTACTGTTGAAATTTTGATTGCGTAGTAACTTACCGCATTTTCGAACCTCTTATATTGCTTCCATCAACGAAGTTCCAAAGAGATATCGGTTTACCGCCAATTATAAGTTCCTGAATATGTCCTTCAAACGCTGGATCACTATTTTGTAACTGAAGTTTAGATGTTAATGGATAACCACCAACAAATAATTTCGATTGGCCTACATCCAAATTGAAAATTGAACTTGTTCCTTCAAGTTTCTCTTCAGTATCATATGTTCGGATTTCCTTTGTTGGCAACTCTTCCCGGATTGTTAATTTAATATTTTTACCAACCCTAGAAAAAGTTTTAATAATTAATTAGTCCGCTTCGCTTGATAATTTCGACCTTAGACAGAATTACTTTATTATATGTCTTATTATCAGACATATAATATTTTTCATCATATAAAATTCATTATATACATTATTATGCAATTTGAACTTCTCATTTCATAAGAATGAAATTTTAAAAATTGTCATAGTTTTTTGGATTTTACTTTTGGGTAATTTAGGATTTTCATTCATAATTTTTTTATTTTTTGCTTCTCTTTAAACAATACACACTTATAAACATTTTTCTATTTTATAAAATTGGGCAACATTATTACTTTACAAGAAAATCGAAAATGTTTAACGTTTCATTTCATATGTTCTTACCTGTCCACAATTATTTGATACCAATTATTATCGGCAACATATTTATTACCAATAATTTTTTTGGGTCCATTACCAAGATCAGTTGTTAACACTGGATATCCATTTTGAATTTCTATTGCCATAAAATCATCCTAAAATGAATTTTTATTTCTTTTATTATTATTACTAACCCTTGAAAAAAATTCCAAGGAATATTACTTTTGTACATTGTAAGTTATTCAATGGATGTTGAAAGAAAAGCAAACAAAAGCGAATCACTTTAAGTACAAATGAAAACAAGTGTTTCAAAAAAATAATGCAAAAATTTAATCAAGTTAACAAATTTTAATAGAAAAATAATAACGTAGCAAAACTGATAATAATCCTGCATGCCAAATTTTCATTAGTATCATAGTATCTTATAAGTAAATAAAATGTGTAAAAATTTTATTATTTTCAAAAAAAGAAAAAATTTTGTGGGCAAGTTCATTTAAATTTAATTAGAACAATTTTTAGATCTTTTTCTTCAAATACAATATACATATAGACTTACAGTATTAGTTCGACGTAATTTAGTTCCTTGTTCATTACCAAGATACAATAGGAAACCATTTTTATTTTCTGTTTTGAAATAAAATGATACTTTTGTTGATGTACTAAGTGACGGAAGTACATTTGGATTTTTCAGTTGTAATGTACTATTTCTATAGAATTGTACACCAACATCGATACGATTAACTTCATCACGAGCTTGTGCAATCATTTCATTTAATTTTTCAATTTTATTGTGAATATCTAATACATCACGCTGTTGTATTCCTTTATCGGGTGTTACTTGATCCATTAAATCTCTCAGATCTGGTAGAATTTTATTTATATTCTCCACTGAAAATTAAAAACATGTAAATACAGTAAATGTTATCACGTGGGAAAATATGAACTATAGCATTTTTTGCAAATACACCGTCAATAGAAAGTTAGTAATATTAATATGACCTTTTATAAGATGTAGGAAGGTTTATACATTATACTTGGTGGAGTTATTTGAACATATTAGCTTCAGTTTGTAAAATTGTATCTTTTTTTCTACATACAAATTTCAGAAATTCAACAGTTAATTAGGTGTAAGCAAAAAGTGTGAAAAACCATTGAAAATTTAAATAAACCAAGCAGTTATAGAAAAATGATAAAAATATTTTCTAAATCTCTAAGATACGGCTAACTAAAGGTTTTATTATTTTTATCGATATCAAGAGATCTATGTATTCAGCCAGAATTAATTTTAACTAGATAATCTTCAATTTAGGTACTGAGAAAAATAGACAATATCTGTTTTTTTGTATAGATATACGATTTCTAAATAGCTCGGATATTTTTGCCATAATCTTAAAATACCGAGAGAATTTCATGGGACCGAGGGAATTTAGAATTAATCTGAAAGAATATCTGCATTAATTTCATCTGAAAATGTCTATTGATTCCACTTTCCTGATCTTTATGATAAAATGTTTAGAGATCGTACTATGAAGGACTGATTTTATATGTAATCATAAAAAGCCAATCTTTTGGAAGGTATCTCGAATTGGAAATTAAATAATAGCATAATTCAACGCCAAACAAAACGCAAATAAATTAACATCAAGACTTTTTATAAAGTAAAACTACTTATAGATTGGTCTTTATCAAAAAGTTTATGGGTAAACTATAATTGAACGAATGGTTTCACAAAATTTTCTATCAATTTTTTAAACAAATTTCTTATCGAACCGTAAAAACAAATTTTATTTTTAATGGAAAGCAATAAAATATTCTAATAAACTATTAATGAATTAATATCGTTAAAAATTTGAGGAAAAAATGAATTGGTCATTTTCATTGCATCACAAAACTCGTGAATTTAAAGGAATGAATAATAAGTGTTACAAACAAAAGATAATTAGTTTTTAAAAAAAGAAATCAAAATAGTGGTTGTGTATAAATTATCAAAAATGTTTTTATCGTCAATATTATAGAATTAGGATACCGTAGTATATTCTAAAATTTCCTATGATTAAAATGGTTAATGCATATTTGTTGTTCAATTTTGAACAGGCTTTTAAGAGGTTATACGCAGTTAGAATTTTCAAACAATCGAATTTTTTTTTCTTTTGCATTTCCGGAATTTTTATTTAACTGATAATATTCCCTGAAAATTTCAAATCGATTCGATAAGTATTTTTCGAGATACACGCGTATTTGTAAAAACGTCTAGCACCGAAAGTAGGCGAAGTATACAGTTTTTCTCAAAACTACATTTTTCAATTAGGTGACCACGATTTCTTAATTTAAAATAAAAAATTAAAAAATGTGAACAACAAAAATATTCATTCGTCATAAAACTTTAACTTTCATAATAAAAATATTAAACAATTTTTAAACATACAATTGCATTTTTAACCAGTTGGGAAATTATAGTTGAGATTTAAATCTTCATACCTATTTTGAGCAATACAGTTGATAAAAATTATTTATCAATATACTTGATAAAAATTTTTTAAATATAATTATTAAATTTTACCGCTTTTATAAATTATATGATTTATTATACGTACATTTATCATTCGCTGTATTCATTTTCTGCAATGTATCATGGTATACTTTTGGTAATTTTTCAGCTTCTTTTAATTTATCTGGTAAATTATCATTAATTTCATTTGATAAGTTTGTCGCCTCAAGTGCCTGAGAATTCGCATAGTTTGCTTTATCATTCGCACCAGTAATATCAATAATTGGTTTAAATAATTTAGGATTATCCGCTAAATTATGTACTTTATTTAAACTATTATTTGCTTCACTTAATATTTGTTCAATTTCTGATACATTAGTGCTCGCTGCATCCACTTGTGGATCTAAATCATGATCTACACTATTTAATAGTTCAAAAGCGTTTTGTAATAATTCAGCTGATTTTCTTTCAGAGTTATATGCAGAATTTTGTAAGCCATTCAATATTTTTGTTGCATTTTTATTGAAGGTATTTGTAAGGTTTAGTAGATTTTGTGTATTGTTTACATCAGAAACAATTATTTTATAAGAGTTTGCAGCTTGGACAGCATCATCAACGTCACTTACATGGGTTTTGTTTAGTAGTTCTTCTAAAGTGTTTGCCTATAAAGATAAAAATAATATTTTATTAATAAAAAGAAAATGTTAGTAATTAAACGTATTGTATTATAGCTAATACAAACCAAAGTGAGCCGGCTCAAGGGAGAGGGTAGATACACAGAACAGTATATAATATTTACACTATCTCATAAAGCTAGGTCAATCAATTCTCCATAGAACTTAGTTAGCACCTAGTTATATATATTATATACAAATTTGTTCTAGATGTTAGCTTAATGTTAGCAAATTAATCTAGACGTAGTAATTTTTTAATTTATTAAAAATTTGTCGATTAAGATTCGACTTTTCAAACAATTTTAAATAAAAAATTTGCTATTTTCATTAACATTGTTTGGTTTTTTCGAATTCAGCGCATCTAGTGGATATATATATATATATATATATATATATATAGTGAATTTGAAACCTAAAATTCTGTGATTTATTTATATTAGTTGGGCCATTATCCACTAGATGCGTTGAATTCGAAAAAACCAATATATATATCTTCCATCGTGGGGAATAAACGTAGGTACGTAATAAATTTAATGATATGTTTCAAATTCAACGATCTATCTAATATTCATATTTTTCAATCTATACTCTTCACAAGAGTTAATTGATATGAAATGGTAATTAAATGAAAACAACTTTTTCAAAATAATACAGTACCTTTGTTACTAAATCATCTCGATGATTCATTGCTCTGTCCAAATTCGTTCGGATATCATCAATTTCTCGATCATTCAACAAAACTGTATCATTTAATGTATTCTTAATTAAGGTCAATTCTAACTCATTCGATAACAAATTATCGAATGAACTTTTCGCACCAGTATAATAATTAGTTGCATTTTTTACTAACTCATTTGATGAATTCAATTTTTGTTCAATTTCATTGATTTTTTCATTAACTCTATCAACTTTACTCGTTCTTTGAGATAATCTAAAACAAATTTCGATTTAGGAAAATTATTTAAAAAATTTCAATACAGAATATCACTTTCGTAGCAAATTTAATATTTTGAATATCGAATATCAGTTTTATTTTAGTTTTGAATATAATCAAAATTAAACGAAACAACTAATGGAGCATAATATATTGGAAAAATTCATTTTGAGACATTCTGTACATAATATTCATTAGAGTACATTCTTATTCCATGTATATGAGTAAATAACATACCTATTTTTATCATTTAATTCCTTAACTTTGTCAACATTTTCTTCCACTACATTAGCATAATTTGTTAAATTTTCTAAACGCGATACAAAATCTTCATTTTGATTTCGTAAATTATCTAAGAAATCACTTTGTTCATTTCGTGGATGACTAAAATTCAACATTTTATCCAATAATACTTTTGTTTTATTTAATTGTTTCGTTGTGATATTGAATGACGTTGTGAAATTTACTGAACTGATTTCATTTGATATATTTTTTGATTTTTTTATAGCAGGGTCCAATTGAACACCTAAAATTTGATAGAAAAAAAAATTTATTAGTAGAAGCTAAATAATAATTGTTTTTATTTATAAAAAAATAGAAGATTACAATTTTTATGAATACATAAAAATATTTAAACAAATGCATTCATAAATATGCGATATCTGTGTATGTCAAATGAATGAATATATTTTTTAAAATATTATAAAAGTGTAACTTTCTCAATATTAATATTTTAACATTCTCCCGAAATCAAAATGTAAAATGAACGTTCTGTATTATTATTTCGCCTGTGTTCTCAAAAAAAATTGTCATAATTTAATAAAATACGTATTGGTGTTATAAAAAAAAAAATTAGAATTTTAATTTTTTTAAATATATTTATGGGCGATTCAGGTACATAGTGTATCGGGTTAATATAATAATTCAAAATACACAATTTACTCTATTCGATTATAATTTGCATAATAATCATTTAATGCTTATTAGATTCATGAGTAATAAGAGATATAAGAATACTTAAATTGAAAAGTTTTATCCTAAAGCATAAATAGATTTGTCAGAAATCATAATAAATACTTACTGCTACCAGTTTCTAATCGATTTACAATTGAGTCAACTTCATCAACAGTTTGGTATGTTTTATCTGCAATTTCTTTAATCACTTGTAGCGTATCATGTGCCTCTTGTTTAATAGTACCAGCATCTTCAATTGATTTATTTGCATTTTGTAAAGCAAATTCTATTCTTTGATTCAAATTTTTCACATTTTGATTTAACGTTACAAATGAGTTATTCAATGATATCAAATCTAAATTATTTGGATTTAATTTTGCTACTTGTGGTGAATAATTATCTATGGTGTTATTAATGTAGGTAAGACGTTGTGATGTGAAATATTTTGTTGAAATAGTTTCGAATTGATCTATAATTGGATTGATTTCATCACGCATAGCATCTGTAACATCTAGAAGATCATGAACACACGAATCAGATGCAAAACATCCGCGATCTGGTATGAATACCCATCGATTTTCACAATGATCACATTTTACACCTTTCACATCTTTTAAACAAGTACATTCACCAGTTGTTTGATTGCAACCAACACCCATTGAGTATTCTGAATGACATCCACATGCTGAAATTGAGTAAATTAATGTGATTTTAATTCTCTTTGTGGAAGAGGAACTAATATAACATGGTGTTAATGGATAACAATTTCTCGAATTTTTTACACTGTTTTACAGTTGCTGAATTGATCACTAATAGATTTTAAGCAAATCAGTTTAGACTGATTAAATATATTCTAGGCATCATTTCGTCTAGAATATTCGTTTTTACATATCTTTTAATATTCTTGGAGGCATAAGTTAGAAAATATCGAAGTATATTATTTCTATTTGGATTTTTAGTTCATGTACGAAGTGTTTGTTTAAGATATTTAAAAAATTTTATATTTGATGGAAGTGGAGTTCCTTCTTTACCACTCAAGTCTTCCCTGGTGGAAATATTTCAAAATTTTTATTAGACATTAGTAAGTCAAAATAAGTTTCGACAAGTGAGAATAACTTTTCAAAATTCTTAATAAGTCTTATATTCTCAGAAAATTGGGACTTTTCTCAAAGAGTTGTTTAGAGTTAATAAGACTTCATCAGAATTTCATAAGATTTTTAAGAGTTATTTTTAAGATATTTCCACCAGGGTTCTAGTGTTTTCTGGCATGTTTGTATATAAAGACACCCCTGTTTACAATTAATATAGTCAAATTATTTTATTGACAAAGAATATAAAAAAAAGTTAAAAATTGAAAGGGTAGCATTTAGAAAATTCTCTTTAATGTAATACTTACATGTACAGCCATTTTCTGTGAAATTCCAATATCCTGCAACACACGTATCACAATTTCTACCAGTAACACCCGGTTGACATCTACATTGTCCATTGATTGGATCACATTGTGAGCTAATTGATGCTATCGAACAATCACAAGGTAAACATCCTAATCTCGATTCAAATCCATAATGATTTTCTTCACATCGATCACATTTTTGACCGACTACATTTGGTTTACAATGACATGTACCATCTGCATTATCACAATATTCAAGACCAACTTCATCACAGTCGCATCCTTTAACAAAATAATGCACAATCAGAAAAATCTTCGAAGTTTGATATATTTAAGGTAAGTATATGTTTAAGGAAATCTATTGTTGTCGATTTTACTTACTTTGACAATTTTTCTGTTGAATGGCATCCCCATAATATCCTGGTGCACACAATTCACAAATTTTTCCGAATGAATTATTTAAACATTTCAGGCATTCTCCACTAACTGTATCACAAGCACCACTTTCTGTCGGATCTATATTACCGGAACAATTGCAAGGCTTACAATAATCACCCAGTTCTTCAGGACGTCCATAGTATCCATTTGAACAACTTTCACAACGACTTCCTGTGTAACCTGGTTTACATTCACAACTTATAAAATTACCATCTGCACTTACATCACATTGTACACCAAAACTAAAATATGATTAAATATATGATTTCATTAAAAAGTCTTACTCAAACGAGTATTAAGAATATTTTTAAGAAATTCGGCAGCAAATTGAGTTATAAGACAGTTTAAGTATTAATAGTAAACCGCAATAAGTCATAATTTCATTACATCAGGTAGTTTGTGTTTTATAGATTTATTTTTGGTCTAACTGGGATTTAAAATTAAGAAATAAAATATGTAGTTATAAATAAAAATTTATTCTTTAATCTTTAATAAATAAAATCTACACTATACAGATCCGAACCGGGTACCTTTAGAATGGCAAGCACTGACGTTAACCATTACACAAACTTTGTACGTATTTTTTCGAATTATTTATTAAAAAATTAATAACTCGAAAACTAATTTAAATCGATTCTTCACGATCTTCATGTCCAGATCTCCGATGCGTTGTTTTCGAACTTAATAATACATGTACTGTGTCAGTAGTTAGATTACTTTCTCTCTTTCTCTCTTTGCAGACAGTAAGTCTAGAGACAAACAGATAGCGACTAACGCATTCTTGTTACGTACAGTTTTTACTGGGTAGATCCCTGTTATCGTAACGAGTGATAAGTAACTTCGTTCCAATATGTCGTCAAAGTTATTCCATCGAAGACTATTTTTGGTGTATTTAGACATTATAATTTCTTAAAAATCTTTGAAACAATCTTTCCAGGTGGAATAAGAAGCTTCTCAGAATTTTACTCACTTATTTGAAGGCAAAGGTACAGGGCAAGCACATATTAAACAATCTCGGGCTGTTCCAATAGTCGCGTCTCCATGGTAACCAATCTCACATTCTTCACAATGATCTCCCGCTGTATTATGTTGACAATTCAAACAAATACCAGTGTTAACATCACAAGTGTTCGAATGGCCATTACATTGGCAAGGTACACAATATCCACCATGAGGACCGTGATCAACTCTATAATATCCTGGAGCACATTCTTCACATGAAAGGCCGACATAATTAGGTGGACATTGACAGTCTTCAACAGCTGAAGCAACTTGTGAATTTGGTACGTATTCAGGTGCAGCTACTTGCAAAGACACTTTGGAAATTCTAAGAAATTGAAATTTTTTGTTAAAACAATTTTGTAAATTTGATTATTATTTTATGATTACCTTGTTGAAACGCTTTCATTCCAATACGTCACTCGAACAAATATGCCTTCTAAGTTTTGTAATGCAGTCATCAAAACATCTCGAGATACGGATCCTCCATTTAGAAGTGTAAAGCTCTGTTCTACTATATTTACGGTTGATGTGAAAGAAATACCAGAAGTTGGCTGCTCTAAGGAATTATACAAAAGGATTGTATCTCCACTTTTTAATATTAAATCTGGTGCATACGTAGATTGTCCTAAAATATTAAAAAAAATTTTAATAAAAATTATAATAGTAAATAAATTCGTAAATGGATAAATTTTTATCCAAATAATTAAAAGATAATGGCATTTTGTAGGAGTGAATTGTGGCACTGAAAAAGCATATTGATATTTAGATTACGGATTGAATAGCTTAGGGACGATACTTAAAGACGTAGGCTCTTAAAATAAAATTACAAAAAAATGAAGTTACCGTCATTTTTAGACTGATATAGCACTGTGTACGTTAAATCTCCGCCATACGCTGTTAACTTGTTTCCAAGATAAATTTCCGGTGCTGAAATATACAACAATGATTCTTTATCGATATCACCCCGAACATTAATGGTATCTGTGTCGGGTTTTTCGGGTACCACTAACAATGGAATAAATTGTGCATCGTTATAATCTTCGTTGAATTGAACTGCAGCAATTAACCAACTATCCATATGAATAATCTTAAAATTAGAAATAATGATTAAAATGAAACAATTTAAGAAAAAATTAAGGAGTAAATAATTTAGATAATTTATATTGATTCCTTCTTATATATCTTTTACTTGATAATTACTACAAATGGGTTATTATTTAATTCCAAAAATGAGCGACTGATAATTATAGATACGGTATCAGTTACATCGAATAAAAAATCTCAAAAATTTTTGTTATTTTGTACAGTGAGATAATTCGCGTAAGATAATTCTATGAAAACAATATTCTTTTAAATTAATCCAATTCTTTACTTCCAGAAGTTTATGCCACCAAACACTTACATTAACTCGGTAAAAATCTGAACTTGAACAGCGTGTAGTCTTTCCAAAACAGAAACATTTTGTACAACCTTCTGGATTTGAATCTTGTAAATTGAAAGATCCATCCACACATAAATCACAAGCGTTACCATAAACATTAGCTTTACAGAAACATTCTGCTGTTTGTAAATCACATATTTCTTCTGTTGTACCACGTTCATCACATTCGCACTCTTCGCAATATGGAAAACTATAATATCCAGCTAAACATCGACTACAGGTACGATCAATCACTTTTGGTTTACATCTTGCAAATAAAATAAATAATTATGTACATTTATTTAACAAATAAATTGATGACAAATATTTCTATCTTGACAAACAATAATGTTCTCATATCATTTAATATTAATAATTATTATTTTGGTATTCTTTATTCCTTGTTTTACGAATATAGACAAGTTTGAATTTTTTGTAATATAAAAACACATTTCCCTGTTTATTATTTTTGAAGAAAATACTTACTGACAATTTCCAGTTAATAAATCACATTGTAAGGTTCCATTAAGAACTCCAAGTGGATTACATTTACATTCCTCGCATCCAATACTTATATCAAAACCGTAAGTAAGTGGTTCACATTGATCACAATTTGGACCAGTAACATGTGGTAAGCAGATACATTGTCCTAAAAATAAAAATAAGCTTTATTTCTTTTTTGGTTAAAAATATTATAATACAGTTAAAAAACAAATATATAACGTCCCCTGTGAATCTCACGAATATGGAATTTTAAATTTAAGAAGATTCAATCCATTTCAACTACCATTATTAAATTTCATACCCTGAGACTTTTTCTGTTATAGAATATAGGACCTAAAATTACGTGTCTTTGTTTCTCAATTCGTCAAGACTTTGGTAGGTATTGTTAACTAATTATTATTTCGAATTTCAATTGGATCATTTTTGCTCATTGAAGACACTATAATTGACTTTTTCCATATACATAAATATTTAAAATTAATTACCGGTGTTCGGTTCACAATAAGCTGTTATAGGACAATTACACGGTTGACAGTCTGGAAATCCATAATATCCAGCTTTACATACTTCACATTTACGACCAATTATATTTGGTTTACATGGACATTGCCCACCAAACATTTCACATTCGAAACTTAATGATCCATCAAAATCACATTGGCATGGTTTTGCTCCATTATTATAAGCAGCTGTTAATGAAAATACTGAATCGCGACAGAATCCTTCTTCGCTTGTACTAATATAAAAGTTATTTTGTCCACACTTTGTAATAAATTCATTAGTTTGATCAAGCTTATCCTCGAGTAAAATTTTTTCAGCGTACGAATCGGCAGGAATTACAAGAATGTAATCTAACCATACTCTTTTATCATCAGGTAGCTAAAAAAAGAGATAAAAGGTAGCTTTAAAGTATTTTAATTTTAGTGAATCTGTCCACGTTTTTTAATTATAATCTTAAAAAATAAACCACTAATCTTAAAATAAAATTTTGAATCTGAAATCATTTCCGATTCATTTTGATTAGAGCTGATTCAAAATCAACCCTATTTGCCGATTCAATTTCAATAGGATTTAGTCAGATTTTTATATCAGGTTAGTTTTATATGAAATGATAATTTGGCAACATATTTCAAATGTCTTTTATCAATTCAGCGAAGCGTTTTGTGGATATGTTCAGTATATAAAATTGTAATTACTTTTAATGTGACGACAAAATTTTCGGTTAATGTGAAGGCAGTTCCGCCATTATTTAATTCAATAATAGATCGGCAACCTGTGTTTGATGGACAATGAGGTACTGGGACATGGGCCTCATAATATCGACCATTATGAACCACAACACTTAAATCAAACTCTAAAACAAATAAAATTTTGTGAACATTAACTGATGATTTATGTATTTATTTTAAGAAATTTAAGAAGTGTTTTCGAAAGTCATTTTATGAAGTTATTCGTCTCATCAGCTGATTTTCTGCGACCTTTTGAACGTAATCTTAATAAAATGACCACACAAATATTTCCTAAAATTTCTCCTATGATATTAAATATACACACTTGGATGATCCGGTTGATAATAATGAATAACAAATACATAATTTCCTGGAGATGGTACTTTTGAGCTAACATCTATCATTGGTTCTTGTTCGCTTAATAATATTAATTGAGTTGTATTTTTATAAATATTTGGTGGCAATTCTTTCGATATTAAATCTTCATTTCCAATTTCAAATTGTACTTTTTTCGAATCCGGCGCTAATGGGAATTTTGATGCAACACATAATCCATCTTTTCGTACACAAACTGAATGTGGTAATATGTAATCCAATGACCATTGTTCGTATGGAATAAATGTTATGGATTTAACACCAATTTGCGGATTATCTCGCCCCTGAAACATCAAGTTTGCAAATTTTATTATTCATTAACAATTGTTAGTTATATTTCCAAATAAAATTTTTGATTGAAATAAAATAAAAAATAAAATCGATTGAAATGATATTCGTTTGGAGAGAATTTCAAAACATTAATATTTACTGAAAATTTCATCAAATCTTATAACGGAAAGTTTTTAATTTGAAATTTTTTCAATTTCTTTATAAATATTCTTACCTTTAATACAGTTCGAATATTATTCGAGTTGAAATTGAAGACAGCTACTCGATGATCTTTGTCGGTGACTACTTGTCGACATACGGTCGTATAAGGACATGGATATAAAACTATTCGACCTTTTTCTCGATCTTGTTGATCACTTGTCTCAACGGATATATCGACTGTTCGATTATCACCAATTGGTGTAATATAATTAATTAAAATTACATAAGCACCAGTCTTCGATATCGTCACGTCAAAATTAATCTCTAATTGAATATTATTAATTAATGGTATTTCATTTTCACCAAGTTCACGTAATTGATTAATATCATTATGATATTCTTTTAATCCAGAACGAGCATCCCCATCAGATGTAAATCCACCTTGACCATGAACAGTATCGAATTGCTTGATATTTGGATATCCATAATGACGACAAAAATCTTTTTCGCCAATAACACAAGGTGTTTTCACATTTTGTGTTAAAATTGTTGCTTCATAAAATGCAGCTGGTAATAATACAAAATAATCCTATAAAATGAAGCGATACAAATTATTAATTCAACTTACTATCATAGCGCAAGTGAAAAACATAATATTTTTTTAAAAACATGAAAAATTTCTACAACCAAATGATCAAAAAGATTGAATTTGTCGTGCTGAATGGCGTTCAATAATACAATGATCATTTTGAAGAGTATAATTATTTTAATAGTAACAGTTTGCGATAAAACAGATTCATTAAGAACGAATTGAACAACTAATCTCATTTTTGTATCTAAAATCCGCTAACAAATTTTCAGCACACTTTTTGTTTTCGAATTATGGTGATGCAAAACAAACAAACAAATGAGTAATAAAATGAATAGAGAAAAATTTACTTCACATTTCTTATTGCATATTTGAACTCAAAATTACGAAAAAATCTAAAGACTTTCAGAAACATTTTTATCAATATTTCTGTAATTGATGACTACATAAAATATTCCGCTATACTTACAACAAGCAAATTTTTATTGATTTTTAAACTGATGGACCATTTTCCAGGATTCATTACAAATGGTGATGGTATTAATCCTTGTAATCCAGATACAGTAACAAAAGCAGGTTGTTCAGATGGTTTAAATACAACCGTGAATGATTGTTCAATATCACTTGGATTATCTGGTAAAATTTCTATTCGTCCTACAACATCTTGTGAATTTTTATTAATATAACGAAACACCATTCGATAGAGTGATGATTTATGAATATAAACATCTTGAATAATTTCTTGTTGTAAATCATTAAATACACCATATCCTTTCCATGAAAAATTTGGGAATGTCTCTTCGAAAAATCCAAATCGAACTTTATTATTTCGAGGTGTTCGGCCATCTTCAATTTCATATTGATATTGGTATAATGTTGGGAAATAATGATTTTGCATTGGTTTATCACATTGTTTGCCTTGTATTCTGGGATGACATTGACACTGTCCAGACGTTTTATCACATATACTATTGACGGATCCACCAATATCGCAACCACAATCTAAACAGAGGAATTATTATTTTTCAAATTAAATGTTTGTAAATATGTAAACTTAACCTCTATTAATAAATATTAATTGAATTCCTATTCAAATGAAACGGAAAATCAGTCTCTATTCACACACACAAATATTTATTTTTGACCTGTTTTTTCCTGTATGTGTAACTATTTGGTGAGCATCTTGTATACATTATATAAAAATATTACCTGTGCAACCAAACAAGTTGTATTCTTGTAAATTATATGATCCATCTTTACACTCATTACATTCTTTGGAAGTCACAGATGGCTTACAAACACATTGGCCAGATTCCGTGTCACATACACCCATAGCACCCATGACACCCGGTGTATAACATGTACATTCTAAAAATTGGTTTAAATCAATTTACAATTAGAAGTAAGCAGTTAAAAAAGGATTCATACCTTCACATCCATCAGGATTGTTTGCATTTAAATTCCAGAATAACGGACGGCATTTATCACAAATACGTCCTTCAACGCGCTCTTTACATTCACATAATTGACCTGCTGGTACGGATCCACATCCAGTAAATGCTTGAACAACTCCCGCAGGATGACAATTACATTCTAAAATTTAAAAAAAATAAAACATTTAAAATAAAGTTAATTTTAAATTTTGGCAATGTTTTAAATCAAACCTTCGCAATTTGGAAAGTTGTAGAATCCTTCTTTACACGAATCACAACGGTCGCCATTAAAATTATCAAAACACTGACATTTTCCTTGATTATCACAAGATATACCATTTGAACCCTTGGCGTAACAATTACAATCTAATTTTCAAATAAAAGAAAAATTGTATAATAATCAATTATGCAGATGAATATCGATCAATTTCATTATATTTAGATTGATGTCTACAAACTCAACCTAGTTTATAAGATTTTGATTAACTGAGACCATAAGATAAATTACAATTTTTAATTGTACATCCTTACATAAGCATTCAGGATATTTATAGTATCCGGGACTGCATTGTTCACAGGTACGACTTGCAAAATTCGATAAACAAGAACACGTTCCTGTTTCATCACAAACAGATGAAGATGAACCCACTTCGCTGCAGTTACATGGTTGACAATTTGGATATCCAAAGTATCCAGGAATGCATCGATCACATCGTTCGCCACCATATCCTTTTTTACATAAACATGATCCATTATTTTTGTCGCATATTCCAGGTTCGGTACCAACAGTATCACAATTACAGACTAGATAACAAAAAGCAAATCTTATAAATTATTGTATCGTTTAACCGGCATATGAAATGGAACAATTCGATCCATTTGCTTTGTCGGTTATATACTTGGCAAAGCGAGGTGTCCTTATACTTACAAGTACAGTAAGGATAATTATAAAATCCATCAAAACATTCATCACATATTCTGCCTTGATAATTGGTTTTACAATTGCAATTTCCTGTTTCTTGATTGCAAGCACTATCTAAAGATCCTTGAGAATTACATTCACAAGCTGGAAGAAATATTTTTGAAAGATTAGCGCATGCTTTTAGCTTTAAAAATCGTATAGAATACGTAATGCTTTTAATAGATACCGAAAACGAATCGTTGTCCAAAAACGAATGATAAATTATTGAAAATAAAATAGTGTCAGGTAGTTTCAACAAAGTTTTAAATTCTCTGAGTATGAAATATAAAAAAAGCTTAAAAAATTTTATGAAAAACGGTCTTTGATAGAAAATTTGACTGACTTTGCTATTTGGCTGAAACCAATACAGCAAAATATAATGCCGAATTTGCGTGTTTGATCAAGTAGCAATCAAGATCATAACATAGGATAAATGAATTGTAAGGAAGCGCTGCAAGGGGTTCGAGCGAGTAAGTTTGCACTGCTGAAAATATCTCGGTGAAACAAAGGAAGGTAGGATGGAACCGTGAAGAGTGATACACATGTCTAGGTGAAGAAGGAAATAATTATAAGCATTTCTATGCCATTAGCTAGTTTCATAATAGAATACAGTTTTCTATGCAATCTAGAGAATGCGGGTATTTTTTAAAGAGTAACCTCTAAGGTACATAATTCGAAAACAGATTAAGTGAAGAATTATAGAGTAGTATCATGGACCAAAGTGAGGAAGGCAGTCCAAAAGTAACAAACTTTACCAGCACCAGTTTGAAAGATTCTGTAGTGTCAGTTATGTATTGTAAAAATTTCATGTGCAAAAAGTTGATTTTTAAACTTTTCGAGCTTCAAATTTTTCATGGCTGCCTGTTATAGTTTTTAAAAGCTAGCCTAGAAAAATATTCAATCTTATACAATTTCCAATGTAAATATGACTGACATTTTTGCAATCATAGCATAACAAACAAATTATTTCTATACATACGTAAACATTTTGGAAAATCGTAATATCCTTCAGCGCAGTGATCACAGTAAGTACCATTATAGTTGCCTTTACATGCACATCGTCCATTGTATGCTTCACATTGTCCCCCACGTGTACCATTTATATTACATTCACATGGACGACAATCTGGGTATCCAAAATATCCTTCACTACATGTGGAACAATCAGGTGACTTGAATGCTGGTTTACATTCACATTGCCCAGAGCCTTCAGCACAATTACCAGTTGAATAGAATGTATCACAATTACAAGCTGAAATTATTGAAGATTTTATTAGTCATTTTATTCTTTAAAATAATATTAATAGATTACAAGCATTGTTAAATATAAAATTAAAACGTAGATTTAGGAAGAACAAATCAGGAGGCCTACAGCTAAAGCGCGGGTCGAGGAGGATGTCATGGGGACCATGATCCCTTCCTCCAGAACCAATATATATTTTTCCAACATATATATTTTTTACTTAAATTTTACATTGCACTCTTACAATAATATGAAAGTTTTTGGTATTTGGTGGTAGATGACTGATCTGAATTTGGTATATTTCACATCAAAATGTAAACTGGACTCAATACCGTAAGAAAATTTAATTAAATTTGATTTAAAAATGAAGAAATTATAATATTTCAAAGATTATTTTTCATCTATTTTTTTAAAATGAAATTTTACATGTATTCTCTATAGAGATACTGAGTGGTGACAATGTCAATTCTAGTGAGGCCATCTTTGTTTAATCAGGATTTAAAAAAAATAGCTTTAGTGACCTTCTCATGAAGTAAATCGGTTTAAATGAAGTGAAGAAAAAGTTTGTCACCATGCTTGAGAACGTTCGTTAATTACTCCTTAAAAAATTAATTTTTTTTAATAACAAATAAAATTTTCTTCGAAAAAATTTTTAAGAATTTGACTGTGTTTTTGAAGGTTTAATCATATAAGTTTTTCAAACTTACAACTGCTAAAAAAAATTTTTTTTTTAATGAAATTTCCTATTCAATTTCTATAGAATTAATAGATATTATCAGCGATATTGAATAAAAATATTATGAAAATAAGTCTTACGTACGTTGGCAAACATCTGTCTCATTCCAATGTTTGTTGTAAGGCCTGAAGAATCTCGGTTTGCATCGATTACAATTGATGCCTTCCGTATTATGTTGACAATTTTGACAAACCCCGCCACCTTCATAATTACCATGAATATCAATCGATTGCCCTAATCGATCTACCTCTGAATCGTATACACACTCGGTTGCATGGTTAAAGCAGTTACATCCTTTAAAAAAAATTCGTATCATAATTTCATAAAAATTATACTTCAGTTTAAAAATATTTACTTTCACAAACGAATGGACTCAAAGTACTCGATTGTCTCCACTTCTTTTGGACGTAATTCGGACAACATTCAGCGCATTGTGGTCCACATGTTCGATGCACACATTGACAGATTAATGTATTTGATGTTTTCGATTCCAATTGACATGTATCTGCATGTCCGTTACACATACAACGACCTCCGATACTAATATCTTTGATTGAATAAAAATACTAAAAGAAAATGGTTATTAAAAAGAATCCCCTTTTCATTATAAACGCTAGTTTGTCCTTTGCTTGAATTATTTATGAAGTTTTGAACTGCTATGTGTTTTCTTGAGTCTACCCACAATGTTATTATTTAATTTAAAAAAAATAAAAATACTGTCAATTATGTCAAAAGCTTTTTATTCCCATTTTATAAATTATACTTTCTTTGTCATTTCCGTAAAGTTAACAAGATCGTGTTGTCTTAAAAATTAGGAAATATTCCTTGTTACAAAAAAATCATACACGACATACCGAACTCGTAAAGTATCCGAAAGGTAATCTCTGTGGGTTATAATTTTTACATTGATTAAGGTTGATTCTTTAAATGCATATTTTAACCGATTGTACTCCCGGAGCCGATTAATATTTTGAAGCAAAGAACAAAAAGGCGAAATTTTTTCACTTTTTGAATGAAAAATGCCGTTCTACAAATCGGCTAGTCGTACAAAAGCGTACGACTAGCCGATAAACAACTATCCGACTTTGTAGAACGACCCATACACGAATATTTACTATTTACCCGTCTAGTAACAGTTGGATCTTGTCTTGCCACAGACATTAAATGTCCTAACAATGTCTTGGTACGTAAAAATCGTAAACGTATGTTTGTTGCACGAGTCCATTCTTGTAATTCAGTTGAATTAAAATACATATTTGCTGATGGTCGATTTTTTAATAGTGTTACTGGTATCTAAATACAAAAAAAAGTATTTCCAATAAAGTATAACATATCAAATAGTGTTAATTTTTGATAACTTACTTCACCACCTTCTAAAGGTACAATTTGTGAATAATCTGTGGTACAAATAACCGAATTATCACGATAAATTGGTTGATTATGTCCAACACCAAAATAATGCTCACATTCAACGGGTGATTCAACAAAATATTGCCATGGTTCATATGTTTTACCATAATCTTTTGATTTTTCTAGTACCCATAAACCAGGTCTGGGAGAATTTCCCATTTTTATGAATACATAAGCAACATGAAATTCCTAAAATTATTTAATATAAAAAATGAGTATTTTTCTTAAATATTTATCTCTAACTTCTAAACTAATATCTAAAATTAATAAGTCTGGATTTGTGGGAATATGCACATAATAATTTTAATAATTGTTGCTAGCATAAATTATAGAGGATGCCTTAGTAATTTTTTTAAATATTTTTTCCAATCCGGGTTTAATAGAGAATAAGATAACAACTAACAACGTTAATTGTTTAAATACTCGATTAAATATATGGTTGAATATCAATGTTTGAATTATTTATAATTATTATCATGAATGAAATACACTAAATACAGCTACGTACATAGTCCATGTAGCTATGAAAAGTTTGTTATATAATAAAGTGTCTTATTACTATTATTATTACATTAATTATAATACACATTAATATTATATTTGGTTTAAAAAAATATATTTGAGCTGGAATTTTGGAGAATTTAAACAGTTTATGAATAAATCTTCCAAACAAAAGAAACAAACTTTTTTTGTAATTGAACTTTTCTTCTATCTCTAATAGTTTAAAAGATGGTTAATGCATAAGACTCAACAAACCAATTTCAACCAACTTATATACATCATTAAAATTTCAGCTCGCTATCTTTTTTTGTTTTTGAGTTATTATGATGAGGGACAGACGCTAAGGGACTTTAAGTGATTCTGCGTTAGCCTTTATCAATTTGTTATTAGTGACTTAAATATTTTCAAGCGTTACAAACTTTAGACTTAATTTAATGTACTCATATATTTCATATCTGTTGGATATAAAAACATTTTGAGAATTAAACCAATATTTAATGTATGAAGCATCCCTACATACGATTTGGAAAATATAAAAATACTTTGCGCTTTGTGCATTGTCTCCCCTATTTTTTTAGGCCACAAGATTAAAAAGTTGTAATAAAATTTTGAATGTCAATTTTTGTTTTTCTCTGAAATACACTTAACTTTTTATGAACTTTTTACAAACTTAAATTAGTTTTACACAAAAATCTTCCTTTTAAATAGTAAAAAAATTGAAAAGAAAATTTCAAACAAAACAAGTGAATAAAACAACCAACAGAGTTAATTGTTTAGATACTCGATATATATATATATATATATATATATATATATATATATATATATATAAAGAAAATTTCAAACAAAACAAGTGAATAAAACAACCAACAGAGTTAATTGTTTAGATACTCGATATATATATATATATATATATATAATTGAATATCAATGTTTCTTTTTTTTTTAATCATTAGCATTCATAAAATACTTTAAATATCCAATCTATACAGCTATAAATATGTATTATAATAATACGTATTGTATTTATTTATAATTAATAGCTAAAATTATGGCGAACCTAAGCATTTTACAACAAAAATGTTTTAAACAAAAGTTGTTCCTTTTTAAAAAATAAATATTTTTTTTGTTTGAATTTTTCTTCTATCTTTTATGGTTCAAAATTTTGGGTCCAATGGACCGATTTAGCCTATTCTCGAACTTATATTTTACTTTGTATTAGAATACGTCATCAAAATTTCAGCTCGTTAGCTCTTTTTGTTTTTGAGTTATCGTGGTCACGGATGGAAACCGGAAATGGACTAATACCAAAATTTTATTTGTACGGTCAATATTTCCTAGCGTTACAAACTTTACACTAAAATTAATATACTCTGACATATAATGTATGAGGAATATAAAAATGTTTATTAAAAATATTAAAAATTTTTTTTAAACATATTTGCCATAATCTAAATTTCTCTACAAAAATCAAATAGAATTATTCAACTTCTAACAAGTATACAAGTTATTTAAATAATTAATTCTATTAGTTTCATATAATAAACTAACGCATGTGTATATATGTATAATATCTTTATCGGATTTGTGGATAGCTATTTTAAATTATATAACATTTTAATACAGCAAGAATGCATCATTTTTCTAAAAATATCATTATTGTTAACGTTGTTCAAAATATACCCAGCAATTCACATTTAACACTTATGGTTACCAGATGTGTTTTTTACTTTGATTTTGTTTTCTTTACAGCAGTTTTATATGTACAGAGCAATTTTAAAAGGATGATGATATTGTTAAACGTGTGTATATTGTAATATTTAATTTGGTCTGACATATTTTCTAAAAACTATTAACTAAGTTTTACAAGCATGTAGAGGTTTACGGCTATCGATGTTGTTTTTTAAGGACAGTTTAATGAAATTTATGCAATTCAATGCAATTTTTAGTGTTTTTTTTTTTTCATCAAAAAGTCTGTAAAATTCGTTCTTTGAATTTTTCAGTATTACGAATTGAATATTAAAATTAGCGTATTGTTGTATTTAAATAAAATGCATTCATATTACATTACGTGGTTTTTGTGATTTTGTAATAATACCTTGCCAAAAATTCCAAACAAAAATATTTTGTTTATTTTTTAGGATTTCTAAAATGGTTTCTAGTGTAATTAATGTCTAGGAAAACCAAAAATAATACTCAATTTAAGTTTAAATGAATTGAACAGATTTTAGGCGATATCTCATAAACTACGCATCCAACCGTTAAAAGGATGTTATTTTTGAAATCTACAAGACAAACTACCTTTTAAAAAATTAAAATTTTCTCAATTTTTACGATTTCTTCAAAGAAAATTTTTCCGATTTTTGAGTGTTATTTCATATTTATATAAAATACCTGCATATTTTAAAAATATTTCACATTTAACGATCGGATTGGTAGTTTTTGAGATATCGCCCGATACAGAGGTAAATATACCGGGCAAATTTCAAATAATATCTCGATAACTAACTAGTGATCCAATAAGTGTTATATATGGTTTTCCTAGACCTTAATTATCATGGAAAATCTGAAAACAAAAATAAAATTTGTTGAAGATTTTTTTACCGATTTATACGGTTTCTTATAGAATGATAAAACCACGTAATATGCATTTTATTTCAGGCAATAAATTAAACAAGCTTTTATCTGACGATAAAAGGCATTTTATATCACAATCTAGATATCTTATGCCAATTTTAAACCTAAATTCGTAATCTGCGACCTCAAAAATCTCAAGTACAAATTTTTCGTTTATTTTTGGCGGATTCTTAAAAATTTCCCCAATCAAACACGTATCATAAAATTGTCAAAAACTGCAATGCTGTATCTGTTTGTAGAGCTTCGTTCACGGTTTTTGAAAACATTGGCTTAAAAATTATATATTAATTGTGCAGTAAGTTTTTTAAATTACTCCGTATTCATAGTCGTATTTTGTAATTAAATAATCATGTTCTTGAGTATTTTCTCTTAGGTTACCAACTGAATTACGGACGCTATAATTACCGAGAATTTGGCACCAGCGTAGTCACTACATTTTCTATCGTTAAATGGATATTATTTTTGAAATTTAAAGATAATTTTTTTTACTACTAAACTATTATCGAATTTGTAATATTCAAGCAATATTTCGAAAGCCAGTCACCAAATCGTTAAATAATTGTCGTTAATTTAATTTTTCTTTTCTCCTAAATTACCCAGGTAATAAAACAAAAAATTGAAACAAAATTTTTTGATGATTTTTTAAGGGTAATAGAATCATAAAAAAAAACTTGAAAAAAGTACATTTCAAGAAGTTTATAATTTCGACAAAATTCGTTTTTTAAGGTGAAATTTATTCAAAATTCATGAAATTTGTGGGGGATATAAAAAGTGATAGAACTGAAAGGCAAGATAGATTTTCTACTCTTCGGGTTTAGTAGCAAATTTTAATATAATTTTTTTTTTTAAATATTCATTTAATAGAAAAGATACACAAATTTATTTTATTACTTCAATTGGATCGTCTTTACTGCACGGACATGAATTTGAATTTATTTTTTAAAAATCTTAAAAAATAGCCAAAGTATGAACGTTTAAAATTCTTAATTAAACAAAGAAGGAGAAATGCATAAATGACGTCATACATGTTCATCTCCATAGTGATTATACATAAGGGCCATTCTACGGTAAGAAGTCCATCCTATCGATGTCCATGGCACTTATATACACTTATAAACATTTTCCTTCAAAATTTAAGATATATAAACTTAGTATGCACAAATGAGTTCATTGTGAATAAAAATTTTATATAAACAACATTAAAATTCAAAAATTTTGTGGTACGATTTTTCCATAACAAACGACCGCTTATTGTAGAATCACCCATAAAATATAACTAATTCATTTTTGAATTAATTTTAATTTAATTTTCGATATGACCCCGAATTGACGTAACGTAATGACATGCATAGCCAATTTTTTTATTCTAATCTTCCCTATTTAATTAGAGGGTTTAATTTATGATTATTTTCGTTTTAAGGGATCAAGTTTAAAAAAGTTTAGAGATCACAGATTTAAAATATTAATTTTTATATTAAATATGTAAATAATTTATATATATATATTTTTTTATATTTGAATAAATAGTTTTATTGTATTAAAATATATGAATTATTTTTTAATGATAACAATGATACATATTATTTATCACATATTATATCCGTTTCACAAATGTAGGAGTGATAATATCAATTTTATAATACATCCTGAGACGCGATATCAACGATTTTTTTAAATGGTTTATTGCTTTGTAATGAATATTATTCATAAAATATATGACAGCCTTTTAAGATGATATCATTTCTAACAGATTTATTTAAATTTTTTTCTAAATAAAGAATAAAAAATTATTATTATGTCATACTATGTCGGCATTGAGGTTCTTTCTCATGAGTCTTCATAATTAAAAATATTGCAATAAAATTTTACTTTAATAATTTTTTTACAAGAAAAATTAATAAAATATAAAGCAGATGTGATGTCTAATCAATATTTAATAATATTTTGCAATTTAAAAAAATTAAAATTGCTTAGCTAGAAAATATTTTTATTTTTTAAATAATAATTTTTTATTAATTAAAAAGAAAAAATACTTTTATATATTATAGAAATTTGGTATTTGATTGATTTGAAATTTGCTATATTTTGTAAAACTAGGCTCAATACTATAACAAAACTTGAAAATTAAATTAAAATTGATTAATAAACAAAGAATTTATATGATATCAAAGATTAAATATCCATTTTTTTCTTGAAAACGATGTAATTTATATGGAGATACTAGCAAGTGACGTCATAAGCAAGTACTTCCCTCTTTGTTTAATCAGGAATTTTAAATGGCAATATCTTGGTTAACTTAAAAGATTTTGTGGAGTTTCCAGGATTTTAAGAGAAAACAATATCGTATTTCAACAATTATTATAACATTTTATACATTTTGGACCTTTAAAATAACAAATTCGAAGCTAGAGTTTAAATACTAGTAGTGTTATTCATTCAAATAGTTAAATACTAGTAGTGTTATTAAACTCATAGAATGTGATGTATTTTAGACATAAAAAGTGAGTTCAAGTTCGTGAATAAACAAAATCGGTCCATTGGGTCCGATGGTTCCATAACCCAACTTTAAAACCATAAAAGATAAAAAAAAAAATTAAAAGAAAAAAATGTGTTTTTTAAAAACAAAGAACATTTGTTTGAAACATCATTTCGTATATTGTTTAGATTCGGCTAGAATTTCAGCTCATTTAGCTAACAATCACAGGAGGATGGAGGGTCCGAATGAGATTATCTATATTCATTCATTATTTTGAAGATGATCAACAATCGAAATATACAGTTCGTTTTCCGCATCTCTTGGCATATTAAAAACAATATTAATATATACGTATATAGAATAATATAGTTTCATTCATACATAAATACAAATATTTACATTGATAACAAATACATATAAATATTTGCTCTTATACATGTGAGTAAACACACTTATGTGTTATGCATTTTTTTTTTTTTAAATTTTTAATAGTGGGAATGTCATAGCAATTGTAATATTCTACATAGACATATTTTTACATTATTTTCCGGCATGCAAATAAGATCTGTACATATAACTTTTGAAATGACTGTCCGGTAACGAAATATTAAAAATAAACACAAAAATGGATTATAGTACAAAAAAAAACAACTACCCCAGACAATTGAAGAGTTAACAATAAACACTTACCTGTCCGAAAGCAATAGTTAAATTCACTTCATTATATTTGGATCCTCTTGATAATGGAGGACTTTGCCACCATGTTTCAATGCCATCAATTGCTTTGGTAGCGTTATGATTTTTCTTTGGATCCGATGGATCGCAAACATCACAGACCTAGAAAGAAATATGCATAATAAATAATAAGCCAAGAAAAATGTTCGTACAATCAAGCACTAATTCTTAGTTATAGCATAATTGATATGATCATTGTAAAAGGGGATTTTAATTTGATTATTGGGCTTTGGCTATTTAGAATATTAATGAAAATGCATATGTTCCAATTATTTGTATTTTTTTTAAGAATAAGTCATCATGAATGGAACAAATTACTTCAAGTGACATTTCTTAAAATTATCTTGTTTTTTTCTAAAAAATCTTTACAAATGGTAAGTACAATATGTTTCAGGTTTATCAAAATCGTAACCACAAATATGTCAATAACACTTAATAACCGTTTGTGACCATGATACGAATTTGTGTAATTGCATTTGGCTTTCACACATTACACTTTAAGAACAAGAAGATTTAATAAAATGAAAAATAATTCCATGTTTCAAGTGGAAATCTGGAAAACTGATAGGCATTTCTCATAGTAAGAATTTGTACTTATTATGTATAAATTTGTTTTCAATTTATTAAATATTAAGAATTGAAGAATTTTTTTCGAGGAGTGAAATACCTATCAATACTACTACACTATAGTAGCTCCGTTGAGTAGTCAACATATATCACGGTGACACCCTATTCTGATTAAGAGCTAAATATAGGACACCTCTTTATCGTAATTGGTTAATGAGTAGGTATTTGCATTTGAAAATAACGGTAATGGTTTAGAAGTTTAAATTTTTGGATAGGTGATTTTCTTTGAAAAAGAAAGTTAACTTTATTAGCCTTAAGATTATTTCCAAGGTCAAAATAGATATCACTTTGAAGTCTCCGTTAAACGCCCCTAATCTTTTGCCTAAAGCTTTTTTTTTTAAATCTCTTATTTTTCCGATACTTTTTTTTAAAACCAGTAGTTTTGATGCTAATGTAATGTCCCTTTTAATTTAGAATAAATCAACGATTGGCATCACTTATATATCGAAAATGTTCTACTTATTAAAATCTGTATCAGATGATTTAAAAATTAAATTTGAGCTCATTTCGGTGACCTACTGAGAATAAAATTATATTAGGCATTTATTTCTAAAATATTAACATTAGCCAATTCGTGCTTTACATACACAAGTTGGAATTTTCATATCTTTTCTTGGAAAAATTTGCGTAATTTCTTCTCTTCATAAATATAGGGTAAAAAATGACTTTCTACACTATGGTTAAAAATTGCTTAGGTTGTAAGTTTTATTTTTATATAACATTATATTTAGGAAAATATGTTTTGAACAATAGTTTCATATTTTCCATTTAAAAAATTAAGACACATTTGAAAAGATCTTCGAGGTTTAATCTAGAATAATCTATGTTATATTTTAACTTTCTCAAATATAATGAATGACTAAAACCTGACATATTCTGTACTTATAACTGAATACTATATCTTCTATATAGCTAAGGTTGTACCATGCTGTTTTTTGTATATATTATTAAACATGTTGCAGGTGTTTCGTTTAAAATCACTGCCAAGATTTTTAAAAGAATTAAAAAACCATTCCATTTGGTTTGTACGTTGTACCTATATGGATTATTACATTTTTCTTATTATCCTTCGAGTAAATGACATGTAATTATAAGATATTGTTTCAAACTTCATAATAATGATGTTATAAAATTGCTTAGAAGTCTTTTAAAGGGATAGTATTTATCTACTCCTAAATTTCAAGACATTAATACCACACAGAGGTGCGATTAATATTGATAACCATGAGATTTATGTTGGATAACTTTATAAGATTTTGGAATTTTAGGAAATTCTAGGAGTATAAATTTTAGCCTGACGGTCAAGGAAAATAATAAAAGCATTAATATATTCTTGTGGAGAATAAGCAAGCGCTCCTTTTTGTTTTAAACTTTAATAATAGTCACAAAATTATACAACAAATATATAAAATAAAAAGAAATTTTTGAATAATTCGGTATTTATTTTTTTTAAATAATTTTTAAAAAAATAGTAAATAATTTAAGATGATTGTTCTAATTTGTATGGTTTTTAAAATATATTATTCAAAATTTGATTTTTTTTAGGAATTCAAATTAAAAATAGCTCGAAAATTTAAAAATAAATTTTATGAATTCTAATTAGAGATAAATAACAAAATTGTAATTTAAATTAATTTTATTAAAAGATTAACCAGATTAAACAGAATCAAAAAAATAGAACATAAAGAATTTGGTTTATTGATGTAATAGTTTATCATTTTTTTAATGAAAGGGTCAATAAATTATTATCAAAAACGGTTTTTATAAAAAATAATTCAAGATTATGGAAACAGTGAACCAATTCACAGAAATAATTGTTCTTATCTTAAACTTAAAAATATTACAAAAAATTGATTCAAGTAAATTCAGTATTCGAAACAAGCGATTTGAATTTTTTTTTTAATTTGGCTATACATATTTTGAAAAGCTTTAACGAAAAAAATTTAGATATGATCAATGAAATAAGAAAATTATTTACCTGGCCATGAATAACATTAACATTAGCATCAGTTAAATCCGTATTAGCACCGGTGAGCTTACAATAAAGCTCAGGAACGTCGTCTGTGTCTTCCCCACATGTAGCGGTAGCCGTAATATTACGACCTAAAGCTAAATTAAAGTATGGTGGTGTTAAACTTTGCGATTCATCTAAAATTTCTGTGCTCGCATATATCTGTCCAAAATTATTTAAACACACATAAATTATAAAAAATACTAAATACATTGTTTTGGAACGTTGCGGCGAACATAGAGTATCAACTCTACCGCAGCACTCGACCATTACTACTTAACTACAACTCACAAACTATACTGATCAATCAGTGCGGCATTCATTTAAGTCTTTTACCATCTTCACATAATATTTTTGTTAAAGGCGCAAGAGGAAGCGAAGACACAAAAATAGTTTAATGTAAGCATGTATATAAACTCAAAGTGGGCAGGATTGGGGGTAGTCATTTTATTTTGTCTATACCAGTCAGTCGTCACTCACAAAATATATGACTGACTACGATTTCATTCATCTCTTGAACAAGTTTAAAATATTTATCAATATGTGTAAGAATACGTCTGGACCATAATAAATAGACAGCATCTTTAAATATAACCAAAAATCGTTTTACATCGATTAATTATTCCAGAATTTTCGAAAAAATATTTCATTGAATTTCAAAATTAATTTTGAAAAGAAATTAATTTATTTAACAAAAACCCAAATTTTAATATTTACCAAGCAAATTAAAGAGTTTCATGACTTAAGTACTAACTATAAACAGACACAAAATTTGGTAAAGTACAACCAATACAAGAAATAACAAAAAACTTCTGATTTTCGGAAATAGCAAAATGGCGGTCGGTTAAAGTTATGAAAACGAGTTTTTTCTTCTATTTTTCAAATTATCTGCTAAACTAAGCTTTGATGAGAAAAAATCTTCATACAAAACCTACAAAGAAATGTTTAATTTCATACACAGAGATATTTAAAAAGCCTATAAAATGACGTGCGCAAAATAAAAATCGGTTCATGAGTTTTGTCCTAAACAATAAAAAAAATAAGAATTTATTGATTTTCTCAAAAATTTCAGAGAAGGTGCTCTTTAATAAACTTATTAAGTTGCCGATTTTGAGAAATAAATAGTTTCTGAGAAATTCGCATGTTTTTTTAAAAAGGCACCTGCGAACAGCATTAATTCCCCATTTATTTCTCAAAATTAAAAATTATTTTTTTTCTTTTTAGTTTATTTTTTTTGAAGCTGGTTATTTTTTGTTAAAAAATTTTTTAGTTTTTACTTTGAGTGTTGCATACAACCACGAAAAGTTTTTTATTTGGATGAAATTTCATCACTTAACTCCTTAAGAATAGAATCTATTTTTTAAAAAAAATAAAAAATAACCAGATTCAAAAAAAATCATCTAAAAAGTGAAAAATGGTTTTTAATTTCTCCTTGTGACAAATTACCTTTCGAAGTTGGTGCCAATCTTATTCTTAGCAAAAAAATTGATTGGGTGGCGTCGACTGAGAAAGGTAATCAGGTCAGAACGAAAAATTAAAATTTTATTTATATTTTAATTCATTTTTTTGAAGGTAGTTCTTTTTTGTTAAAAATTTTTTAATCTTCAAATATTTTATAGTTGATTTGTGAGAATTTTGTTATTTATTTTTTTGATTTTCGATTACGGCAAGCCTTTGACTTTTGTAATGAATTTCCCATTTTTAATTAAGGATAAAAATTTGATTCACTGTATAGCTTACTAATTACGATCTAATCTTTTATAATTAGTAAAAATCTGTTTAGATGAGTTTAAAAATTAATTTTTTTTATGCCTGGGTCTAATTGTAATTTAGAGTTAAAAATGTAATTTTTTTCTATATTTCGATTTATCAGTAATTAAACTTTTAAAATTCATTAAAAACATGTTATGTAGATTTATAAAAAAAAAAAACTTTAATAAAATAACTTTTTATTTAATCAAGTCTGAATATTTTATACTTGATAAGTAAGAGCTTTATAGAATTTTCTTATTTTTCTTAAATATATTCAAACATATCATTATAAATTTGGTTTTATTAGAAATACGAAACCCTAAACTAACTATCCAATCACCTTTAAATTGTTTAATTTTGATAATTTGTGAAATATTGACCTTTAAATTTGAGTTTTTGAGACGTATGGCTATATTATTTTTAGCATAAAAAAGGATTATCTTTCTAGGGTTAAAAAATATAAGATAATTTTCTTAAGATAATTCTAGGCCACTTCAAACTGAACCAATTTTCAAAAAATAATAAGTTTTTACGCATAGATATCATCAATTTTTGGATTGGTTTCCATTTAATAATTTATCAATTAAAAAACTACCAGTAAGTTAACGAAAAATTATATTATAATTATTTTCTTTAAAAAAAGTTATGACAATATCATTACTAATATGTAATTTGTATTGCATAAATTGATTAGCAATATGTATTTTTTTTTTAAATATCGGAACTGAATAGCCGAAGAAATCGAAAATCAATTATTATTTTTCAATTCGATATGAGGAAACGCGTTCTTTTAATTTTTTACTGAAACTAACACTTTGTTTATTTTAGTCATACACTTTATTTATTATATTGAAAAATACAAATTAAAAAATGACCTTACTTAGGGATTCGAGTTTTTTTTTTTGAATTTCAGGATAAAGTTTCCTATTAAGCATCATTATTTTCTTTACGTAAAAGAAACTCAATAAAAAAAGCAACTTGCTTAAATATTTCGTAGTTATATGTTTAATAAATGTGCAATAAATATGTTGAATACGATCCTGTTTTTAAGGTGTTTGAAATCATCTACAAGGTCTAGTTTATGTAAACACTGCATCAAATAATAATATAGCGTCTTATTATATTTTTTTGTTAAATCATCATTTTTGTAACCGAATTAAAAAAGAGGAGAGGTTATCAATTTGGCTGTATTTAAAAAAAAATGCTTGTTACCACAGAACTTTCGAACTAATTTCAATCCTAAATTTTTGTGATTGTATATATAGTGGAGCGCCGTAAGACATAAAAATGGTAAAATCTCGGAACCCAGGGCCAGTCAATGAATCTGTATAACAAGTGTTTGACTGCATTATTAAAACCGCAAATAAAAAAGTTAAAAAAAAAAAATTGGCCGATCTCGATTACAACAATTTTTATAAACAATTTACTGAAAAATGAAAGGCGCAAGGGGGAAAAAATGTTTACAGTAAAGATATTAATTTTATATGTAATAAATTATGTTTGCAGAGTAAATTCAATGTTAATTTATTAGATTTTCGTAAAAAAATTATTTACAAAAGAAAATTTAACCTTAACTATATACATTATTGTTCATTATTGTCGTCGTCGTCGTCGATTTCGTTGATGTAGATTGTAGGTAAAGGATTAGTACAGCTATCACCATTGCATTCTGAGCAAGCTGCAGTGCAGTTTAATCCACTTTTCCTGCACCCACAAGATGCTCCACATCCTGTTTTGCATGCGCAAAAAATAATTTTTAGTAAAGATTCTGGAGCTGGTCGCTGCGTCATTGTTAGCGGTATCAATATTCCGCGTTCATCTTTCCAACCCCATTCTTCTGGTGATATTTCTTTTCCGAACCATGTTTGAACTTGTAAATATACTCTTTTGAAGTGTTCAAAAGCGGCATCTGCAGTAGGTGGTAAAGACGGCAGTTTAACGCAGGTATTTTTGGCAGTTGCTTTCAAAAAAGAGTTATATCTCAATGCATTAAGATCTTTTATTTTTTGGGGGGCATTATATAAAGCAAGAGTGCATGTAACACCAGCTTTAAAAATTTCATTGATGTCTTTGCATTCATTTTTAAAAACTGTCGCAGCATTTTGCAAGTCCGTTCGTTTTTCGAAATTTTTTGCAAACACGTTTTTGCCACGTTTAAAAAAAGCTGACGTCGTGTCACATCCAGTGAATGCATGTAAGAACAGAATATGCTCTTTACACTTTGGTAATATTTTTTCTAAACTCTTAGAAGAGTACGCTCTTTGCAGTATTTTGCCTTTGGATGGTTTTCTAAAATAAATTTCTCGGTCTGGAGAACATGTTGATGTGGTGTTCTTTTTTTTTAAATAAGCATTAATACATCCTTTATTGATATATTTTTGTCTGCATACTGAATGCACGTAAACAAATTCGCAAGTATTTAAATACTGAGAAAGTCCATCCCCTCTTTCCACAGAAGCAGCTTTCAGTGTTGGTATTCCTCTAGTGACTTTTATAATATCTCTTAGCTCAGAGCTTAATTCAGAGCTACATCCAATTTTGTCACAAATGAGGCAATCATTATTTATATTATCACTATTGCATGGTTCACCCATTTTGATACGAGGCTGTAACAACAAATATTACTAATATCAATAACTAACCTTTATATCACAATTAATTAAAATTTCAGATGTAAGGATTGGAAATTTTTTTTTTTTTAAACAAAAATGTGAAAAAATCGGAATATTCACTATTTTCCAATAAATTAAATTATTATTTCTGCATAAAATACATAAAAATAAATCAACTGTTTGCGTAAGCACTATCTTATAGGAAATTTCATGCAGATTCCAAATATATATTAAATTTTACCATTACATTCGAACTTTTAAGATCGATCTATTATAAAATATACTATTGGATATTCACAGTTGTTTTCAAAAGCATGTAATATAAATAATAAACAAATACTTACTATTTATGCCACTATTTTCAAAGTTTGTAAAACTCATGAGTAATTA
>JAEMTY010000159.1:0-39000 GCA_020423425.1 Chrysopa pallens
CACTCATTTTATATATCTATACTTATAGATTATAACAATTAACAACATATTAAATGAAGTTATTGTGATAATGTTTTGGGTAAGGACCAAGTGTTAGAAAAGTAAAACTAAATGAAATTTGATCGAAATCTATTCAGTATGCATGTTGTAAAATGCATGTTGTTTAGAATACGTACACTGTTAAAAATTTCTTTTGTATTTTTACAAAAAATGCGTTGGAAGTAATTACGCACCACGATTTAGTAATTTTAAAACTCAGTTTTGTAAATTTACTATACTATTTATTATAATTTAATATAAGAAAATTACAACATATTTGTTGAAATTTACTAAACTTTTACTGAAAAAAAGTTTAGTAAAATTCCTAACACGTATAGTAATATTAAAACTCAGTTTTGTAAATTTACTATACTATTTAATATAATTTAATATAAGAAAATTACAACATATTTGTTGAAATTTACTAAACTTTTACTGAAAAAAAGTTTAGTAAAATCCCTTCACGTATAGTAATTTTAAAACTCAGTTTTGTAAATTTACTTTACTATTAATTATAATTTAATATAAGAAAATTACAACATATTTGTTGAAATTTACTAAACTTTTACTGAAAAAAAGTTTAGTAAAATTCCTAACACGTATTGTAATTTTACTAATCAAATGATACCCAATATGTTTAGTAATTTTATAATGAAGTATTGTACTTATACTATACATTCATTCTATATTCAAAATATAATAATATAATAAGTCATATAATAGAATAGTAAAAAATATTATATATATATATATATATAGATTTTTATTTGACATAAATCAAAAAATACAATTACAACAATCGTTCGAGATACAAAATAATAATAATAATAATTACAAATACAAAAACAAACAAAACAAAAATTAATCAAATAATTCAAATAAAGATTGATACAATTTAAAACAAAATGATTCACTATTCAAAAATAAAAAATTAAATATCAATAAAATAATTTAAGAAAAATAGAAATAATAATAATAAAAAATATTAAATAATAAAAGATAGTAGAGTAGTCGTCATATGTTGATGTAGTTACTCTTTAGTATACTCTGTAGTATACGGCTCAATCATCGTGCTCAACTTGATGACTTTAGGATGAACATTTGTTGCCTTTCGGTTTCCACCCCGTTTCGTACCTTTCGGAGGGCAAATTTCGAAAAATAGTCTGAAATTTAAATTAAGTGGTAAATTAATTTCATATAAACAACAAAAAAAACAAAATGACACAATTTTTAAAACATTAAAAATTGAGACGAAATAAGTAACAAAGGAAAACTGAATAAAATAAAATTTTTTATTTAAAAAACGTCTTAATGCTAACTCTATAATGTCAAGCTAAATTCACAAACTTGACAATATTAATTTAGAGTTTAAAGATTTTTATGACATTTTTTCTTTCGAGAAACTTAAACTTAAAGTTTTTAAATGGAAGTCAAATTAAAAAATATTTATGCAGAAGAGTTGAAAGTTAAATTACAATAAAATTTTTATGCACTCACCGTTGAATTGCCTCCAGCGTTCCCTCGATTTCCTTAGGGTAGACGATACCAAAGACGTAATAAGTTAAAAAAGTAGTCAACAGTCCATCTTTGAATGAATCAGCATGTAGTATAATATCTTTCTCAATAACGATGTTGTACTGATTTTTGCTATCATGTAAATCTTTGCCTACAATGAAATGATATATTCTATAAATACGGTTTGAATAAAAATTAAAACAAATAAAAATTCGATTGACGAGAAAAAAATTGTAACTAATGAATTTGCCTAATATTTATCAAGCTCATTTTTTTAATATTTATGTAATTCCTTGAAAATCGTGTGGTACGTTTCATGAAACAATGCTTACTTTCACTACCTAGGGTCCATTGTTTATGTTGATAAATGAATGAATATTCGATTGAAGCTTCGAATAATTCGTAAAATCAACTACTACTGGATTTAATAAAAAAAAAATGTCTGTTTAGCCGGGAAAATTATTATAAATTTTTCAAGGGCATATAATCAATAAACGTTGATATAATCATTAAATAAATTAGATTATATATAATAATCATTTGAATTTATTATCCTACATTTGAAAATATAACTAAAATATTAAATTACGAAGCTTACTATAAAATTTTCGTTGTGGTTAGCATTTCACGATGTAATTATTTACCAAAAATTAAATAAATGATAAACATTTATGCATGTAAAAGAAAATAAATACAATGATTCCCCATCATGAATAATAAGATCATCATTTTAAAAAAACTAAATTAGAAGCCAAAATCTAAAAAATTATTAAAATAAATTTTTTAAACTTACTTGATGCCGATCGTTGAAACAATAATTTCATATCTTCAGTCCTGATCTATTGTAATTATAGTTATTGTAGAAAATTTTATCTTTGGTCGTTGTATGATTTTAATAACTATCACCACATAACTTTCAATTTTTTATCATCTCATCTTCACTTTTTATTATAAATTAATGAAAACATAAGGTCACTTTGAACTATTTCAAAAAGAATTCAATTACTTTGTACGATACCACAAACAAACACTATTCAGAATAGTGCGCAATATATTAGTCCAGTATTTGTTTAAAAGTCTATACTGCTGTCCCCTTTGTGAGTGAGACATCGTCGTGATATTACAAAGAAATGAACAGACTTAAAACACATAAACCCTTTGAAAAGCCGCTAG
This sequence comes from Chrysopa pallens, assembly GCA_020423425.1. Classification (NCBI taxonomy): domain Eukaryota; kingdom Metazoa; phylum Arthropoda; class Insecta; order Neuroptera; family Chrysopidae; genus Chrysopa; species Chrysopa pallens. Next base: position 2,728 of record JAEMTY010000159.1, read on the forward strand.
CGGCTAGTATGCAATTTGAATGTTTTCTCAATGTATAAATAATTTTTTTTCATAACATTATTTAAATAAAATTGAATGATAAGATTTTAATTATTGAAATGATTTTCTATATTATTTTTTATGAATAAAAAATTTTACTAAAAATATTAATTGTGATTTTTATATTTATACATGTTAGATCAAATTAAATACAAATTGTTAGTTTATTTTTTCAGGAACAAATTGTTGAAAAATTAAATTTAAAATATGCAAATATAAAATATTTGAAAAGCTGTTCAGAAAAATTTTTAAATATTATATTTATGTTAAACAATAACAAGTTTAGAGAAATTGTCCGACGCTGTAGGAAGTTACGGATAGGATCGCTAATAAATAATGAGAAAAATTAATATTATTATCTACATGGAGTGATTCAAATAGAATCATTATTTTAAAAGAATTGTATAGAGAGAAGTGTCGTTACTTATTGACAGAGTTTAGGCGCAGGCTGACTATAATGTTAAAACCCATTACTATATGTTATCTATATGTTATTAACTAAGACCGTAATATAATATAACAAATACCTTAGGTCATAAAATCAAGCATATACAAGCTTTTTTATTCTAGCTGCACAAATGTGCCTTACATGTGTTTTTCACATTTAAAAACTAGTAAAATATATAAATAAAAATACGTTATTTTTCTAAAATAAATATTTCTAGGAACAAAATATGTCGAATTCAACAGACGCCCACCAACTTTGGTCCCATTTTTTTTTCAGTAAAAAATTTGTTATAAAAAAAAAATAATATTGTTTTTTTTTAATATAGAGGATTTGAAATGAGTTTTAAATATTTGCAGATTTTATTGAATCGCTCAAAGTCGGGATCCTAAAAATTTTTATTGAATTTAAATAGTTCAACGAAGATTAAGCAAATCGAAATTATTGATCATGAAAAAAAAATCTAAATTACATTATGAAATATTTTTGCATAAGTTAATTTAAATATTTAGATAATTCTTTGTTATGAAAAGAATTTTCAATGGCTCCATTGTAATAAATAAATAAATTTTTTGTACATTTTTTTTTGTAATTTTACTTCACGGAAATAAAATTACGAAAAACGTTTGTTAATATAAAAAATTTTCTATAAAATTATTATTTACAAAGTAACTGTACAACCGAAAATTAAATAATACAAAAAAAAGTATTAAATTTTCAAAGTCGTCATTGTCATTCCTATTACAACTTTAGTTCGTGAATACTAAAAAAATTCTGGTAAAAATAATTATAAAAAGTGTTTGCAAATATAAGACGTTTTTAAAGTAATTCAGCAAATAGTCTTGTAAAATTACTACACACATCAAAAAAATAATAACTTTTGGTAAAATTACAATTCATAATATATATTTCACAATCGAAATTTGAATATTACAAAGAAAATTACTAAATTTTCAATGACCCCATTGCAATTTCTATTACAACTTTGTTTTGTGATTTTACAAAAATTTCTAGTAAACCAAATTACAAACAATTTTTGTAAATCCAAAATTTTTTTCATAAAATTCAACAAACATTTTTGTAAAATTACAATACAAGTAGGATTTTTACATCAAGATCGTAAAATTACAACACATCCTACTAATTTTCCTGACATTTTTTGAAAAATTACTAGAATTGTTTCATAATTTCGCAGTGGTAAACATCGATTTGTAATTTTACTCAACCTTTGTTTAGTAAAATGATTGTAATTTTACAAACATTTTTAACAGTGTACGTTTACAACACATTTACTATTAGTGATGCATGTTCATGTTTAGACATGAAAACAAGAGGGTCGTTCTCTCATGAACAAACTAAAATTTTGATGCATATTCAGTAGTGTAACAAATATTAAATTCATTATTCATAAAGTTGTTTACACGATTATCTCATGAAAGCTTACATATCAGCATTTGTTTACTTTGACATTGAAATAATATTTAAAACATAGCAATCTAAAAATCGAAAATTGTTACATTTTTTACTGGTATTTGGTCATCCATCTCTTATGTGAAATTTGATTTACATACAAGGAGAGATCGTGTGAGACTTGAGGAACGGTTTTTTTTCTATAAGGCTGTAATTTGTTTCATTGATGAATCATATAATACAAGAAGCCGTAATCATGTTCTAATAGGAATCAACCCTGCACGTCATCCAGCTTTTATTCTTTTGAAAGAGATGAGCGTTGGGAACAGTCTAAAACGTTAAGAGTTAGAATAAAAGTATAAATTGAAAATTGAAGAGCATAAATTTTTACAAGTAACAGACGCTTCGCCTTTTTTTAACTATTGTGTGAAAATTTCTAGACGTTCTGTCTCCATTATTATAATAATAGAGCCAAAAACGGCAAAGCACCTTTTTTATATAAAATTTTATGCAACTTTTAATTTTCTAACTTTCGCCATTTTGACCCAAGTTAATTCTTACTCCTTTCAAATTGATGGAATCTGAAGACGTGCTGAAACGATTTCTGTACTTCAAATATTTTATTGAAAAAAAATTACATTCATACAAAAGATCGTTACTACTCAAATCTCCCACGAACTCTCAAATGGTTCGTTTTTTCATTAATAATTTGCTTTACAAACTAACATTTTTAAAAGCCACAAAGAAAGCGCAGAAAACCAATGTAATTGGCAAAAAACGCAAAGATCGATAATCTTATGATCATATTAGATGTAATTGAAGGAACAACTTAGATAATAATACTGACAATACAGTTAATTTCATGTATATGAACAATGATAATGGATATTTTAACTTGTAAACTTGTTTCGAATGAAATTTTGTGAACTTATACAATAAACCATTTATAATATTATATATAGAATATTATTATTAGTACATGCACAAGGAATGACTTTAGCCAACATACATATTTGACCCAGTTATGTCTTTCTGCTGTTGTAATATAAGAAAAATGCTCTTATTAGTGACAAGTCTCTTCTGTAAGGGTAATAACAATAAATTTTAGAAGTTTAAAAACAAATAATATTTCCTTTTTAGCTGTAATTTTATGGTTGAAATTTGTTCTGTTTACTGTATGACGTATGTGTAAAAAAAATTACGAATTTTAACAAATACAAATCCATAGCCATGACAGCAATGGGACACATAAACTATCAACGTTTTTATCAATTTTTTCAACAAATTGACATTACCCATACACTATCAATATTGCAGTAGTAAATTGACATTACCCATACACTATCAATATTGCAGTAGTAAATTGACGACCAAATATTTATAAAAAAAAAAAAAAAAAAACATTACCACAATCACAAGATTATATTATGTTATTTTTAGCGAGTTCTGAAACAAAAAATGTAGCTATTGCAATGTATGATAGCATACAATAGATTACACAATTTAAATACTTTATAAGAAATACAAAACAAAGATGATTTGTATATTTTTCGAGTAATTCTCGGAAAAGTATTGTTATTATAATAGTATTAACAAGAATTTTATGCAAAGATATTATTATTTATAAATAAAAATGTTTTTTTTTTTTATTTAAAAATACTACTATAGAATATGTAAAATGGTTAACCAGTAAGATTATATTACTGTTTTAAGTTTGATCTTCAATGAATAAAATTTTCTTGAAGCATTATACCAGGGTAGATAATTTTTGAAAACAAAAAAAATTATAGGTAAAGTTGTAGATAATCAAAAGATCTACAGTTTTTGTATTCACACTTTTTTCACATAACCTAAAAATTTATGTGAAAAATTGAAATAACCAAGTTTTTGGTTTTTCATTTTTTTTCTCCGAAATTTGGTAAAAACTTACCTTTTTATGTTCCAAATACATTGTAATTTTTTTTATTTAAAATATTTATTTTTTCATCTTACCTTGAATAAATATTGAAAAAGCACCCTAATTTTCAATCGAAAAATTTTGAGCTTATGTGAAAAAGTGTTAATACAAAAGTTGTAGGTCTTTTTATTACCTACAACTTTTCCATTTAACTTTTTTTCATAAAACTTGTAGTTTTGCCGGAAATCGAAATAAACCGTGTTTTACCCTTAAAAACTCACCCCCTCCTACTTCCCTACCACAGATCGTCCGTAATTTATTTTTTCTTTCATTTGTATCATATTATCTTGCGTTTCCAATGGGTTTCATCCTACTGTAATTTTCTTCCACTTTTTATCATTTTTTAAGGCTTATACTCTGGTCTACATAGTAAAGACCACTTGACCAAGTAACCTTTCACCAGCAAAATAATTTTAGCTTTATATTGAAATCGTTGCAGTATAGGACATGCAAAAACAATGCGAATATAGTTACTGCATTTTTTATAACAAGTATTTACATAAAAATACTTATGTAACAGTCACACAAACACATTCAACCATTTTGTTCAAGTTTTCATATATAAAGGTACATTAAGGATAAATTGGAGGTAAGATAACCGTGATTGATAAAAAATTTGCATAGTCTATTTTTGTGTAAAACTTCGTTAAATATTTTTAGCTCTTTTCGAACATTTAGTTATATTGTCAATGTTTATTACTACCGATGTTGTTATTTTGCTTCGTTTGTAGCTAAATTTTATTTCATAACGAATATTTTTTATGAATATTTATTTTAAAAAAAATTAAAATCCATGTAGTACGGAATTGAAATATTAAATAACCCTTTTAATGAATATAATGTTGAAATTTACTTGAATTTTTGTTTAGTAAGTACAAAATAATTTAAATATAACTCGATCTACATTCAATACCAAACTTTTAATTAATTAGTAAAAGTAGAAGTAATCAAATAATTTTTGTAATTAAATAATCACTGGAACTAGTTTTAACATTAAATTGATATAACATATAAGTGAGGTGAATAACATTTGAGGTATATATATATAACACAATATATTACCTTAAGCATTCGTTCTACATATAAGTCATATGCTCTAAGACATACAACATACGTACAAATTCGCAAATGTCATATAAATATAAAAAAAATAGTTGCGTTCAGCAGCATACGACATGCATTTATAAAGAGTAAGTATTGCCAGCGAAAAGTCAAAATGGTTTTATAATACTCCAAAATGTATATAATAAATGAATAATCGAATTCATTATCTTAAATTAAGATAAAATTATCTTAAAATATAGATTCTTAATGGTAATCTAAACTAACCATAAAAATGTCTTTAATATTCGTATTGATTTATGAAATTAGCTCCACCTAATTTGTTGAATTATTTTATTGGTGAGAAAGTATTATCTGGAAAACAAATAATAGCACGGTGCTTAAAATATAATTACGTATTTCAAAAAATGAAGATACAGATGTAAAACACACATTTTCTTAATACTTATCGATATTTCATAACGATTGTAAAGTAATAATTTTTAGTTTCAAAATTTATTCGTACAACCAATTTCCAAAAATTAAAAAAAAAAAACGTTAATAAATAAGTACCTAATACATAAAAATGTAAATAAATTTAGGTACTTATTTATTTGCCGATTCACAAATTTACAAACATACTGAAATTTGATAAATGAAAATCATAAAAAATACATATAATTGAAAATAATACATTTTTGTGCACATTTTTTTTTAAATATTTTGTCATATTTAATTTATTTCATTTCTTATACCACTAAATTTTACATCCACTAAATGCTTATTTTTTTAATTTTATTTCAAAAATTTTGTGATGTTTACACATACCAAGGGCGATAATTGTGTTCCAATCAAAATGTCTATATTTAACAAAATGTAAGTCTGTTCTATGTTTTCAATTATTATTTTTTATGTCACAATTTCAAAAACACTAACTATTTTCAATGTGAAATGTGAAAAAAAATCTTGAAATGAAAATTTTATGGAATATTTCACTTTGCCAAACTTAGCCACTTGAAGCAGCAGAATAACTGGTATGTGTTTAGTGCTAATTTTCAAATCAATAATAATAAAACATTTATAAACAATTCATTCTTGAATTAAATATAAATTAAAAAATTAATGTTTTTTAATTTAATATTAAATAATATTTTTTTAATAAATATTGCCAATATTAGACTATCAAAAATATATTTTATATAGTATATGTTATCTCATGTTTGAGATTGATTTCCTGTATAACAAAGCTATCGAGGTTATATGTTAAAACATTTTCAAAACAAGTTAAATCTTGAAATTAAAAATTTATTACAAAGCTGTATTATTTTTCAACAACAAATCAATAAAGTTACTTTACCGTAATTAATCGTGGAAGTTTAATAAAATTTATTTAACCAAATCTCAAAAAATTGATCCCAAAATGCTCAATCAGGTTCCGTAATTGCTCCAGTGATTAATGCTTTATTCGATATTTTTTAATTCAATAAATATCTCCTAATTTTCTCTTCCAATATTAATCCATTTGATTCAGCAATTACTTTTATTAATGCATAATTAATTAAAATTATTAATTACAATTTAAATAGCCAACGTAAGACTATGATGACGTCACACCTTAAGAATCGCACCATAAGAATCAAGGTCATCATCAAAAGTAATTGTTGAATCAAATCGATTAAAATCGAAAGAGGAAATCGGAAGCAAATTATTTAATTTAAAAAATATAGAAAAAAAGCATTAATTAGCTTGAGATGTAAGGAAAACATTTTTTGTAATTTTGATTGCAAATAATTAAATAATTACCTAATCACTGGAGCAATTACGGATCCTGATACGAGTATTTTTTGAGGAATTTTTTTAATTTGGTTAATAAATTTTATTAAACTTCCACGCTAACTTAATTGCGGTAAAGTACTTACTCATTTAATTAACATTGTATTATTTGCTTTACAAACATTTGCTTAACAAAAACGGGTATCCATTGTCAACAATTTTCTGTCATTTTCAAAAGTTATAGGGGTATTTGCTTGCACAAAATTTCAAATATTTCAACACCAGCAATTATAACTTTTGAAAATGCTCAGAATGTTATGTAACTAACATTTTCATGAAATTATATAAATGTTTGAACAATTTTCTATTATTTTTTTATAAAAGATTTCACAGGAAGTTCATTAGGAAAATTTTCCAAAAATCAAGAATTTAATAAAAATTTGAACATTAAAGAATTCTAAAAAAAAAAAATTGAAGGTGGTTCGCGAGCGTTTTTAAAATTTATAGCAGTTTTTGTTGAGAAACTTGGAAATTTTTTCAAACTAAAATTAGACTATAATAGATTATACTGTTATAAGTATCTAGGCTAATATTATAAAGAGGAAACATTTGTATGTAACGATTTTGTATTTTTATAAATTTAACTACTGAACGGATTTTTCATTACCGTTAGAAAGTAACATTTAGAAATATTAATAAAAACAAATTTTTTTTATTCATCAAAGGTATGTGCAAATCATCCTTAACATAGCGTTCCCTTACACTCATTGTTTTAATAAAGGCAACTCTTTTTTAAATAAAATTGATGTAAAAAAATGGGACATTTTTCAAATTCCATTAAAATGTATAAAAAATGTTTGCAATTTGAATTTAGACTAAATAAACTATTTCCCGTCAATTAAAATAACCCTCTAGTTTGCCAGGTATGTATATAAAATATGTCAGACATAAATACTTTTATTTGAATCTATTTCACCTGACAAATGATGATTGTATGTATGCATTTGTAAAATGTATGGTGTGTAGACAGACAAACAGACACATTATTTCATACAAAAGGTAGAAAACAAACACCTGTACACAATTTAAATGCAATATACATTGTAACACACATTGTATATGCAACGTCATTTTAGCTGACGGTTGGCATGTGTTAATAATTCAGTCTCTAATATCAATGGGGATGATCTGGACATAACGATCTGGAATGTTTTTGATTGTTAATATTTCTAAAAATATGATGAACGTTTGTTATAATTCCCAGTGCATGGATTTGTTAAGTAACTGAAATTATTTTGACAAGAAAGTTTTCAAATGTAGTCGGTCACAGAAATTAATTATCTCCGAATTATTTATTTTTTATTTAATGTTAAATTTTCGACATCTTCAACGAGACATAAAAACAGTTAAATTCCATTTACAAAAATGATTCATATTTTATTTATTTTTTTAGAGAAATATAATCATTTTCTATGGCGTATAGCTACAAAAAGTTTGATTTTTCAAAAAAAACTTTTTATAAAACTGCTTGAAATTTGTTGCTTTATCGATTCTTGTAGTTTTGTAATCTTGTATTTTTTCAATCCCTTTCTAAATTTTAGCAACTTCCCACCCGTAGGGTCCGTTAATAAACTACGTCACGCCGAATTTGGCTATTTTTGTCACCACCCTCCTCATTACGCTGTGTCACACTTTTTGCGTGACCCTAAAAATATTAAGCCGAGTACATACGTGCAATATTCGCGTGTAACGTAACACCTTAATGCAAATATGACGCGTAACAGCAAACTTTATGTGGAAGTTAACGCGTAACTGCGTCGTGTAACAACAGTTGATACGCGATGATGTTACATCGCGTCCCAAAAATTGTCGGTAAATTTGAATCACATTAAAATATGTTGCTAGGTGGGGTTACGAATAGTGTAGACTCAATAAAGCATCATTTGAAACGACAAGACATCACCTCTCTGGTTTGCGAACGTATTTTATAAACGGCCTGACCTATTTGTGGCAGATTGGCCGGTAACTGAACTATTGCATGTTTGATATATGAGAATCGACCTTAATAGTTGAAACATCTTTTTATAAAAACCTAAGTAGTTTTGATCAGGTCTAAGATAAGATAAAAGTCTACCACTCTTTCAATATTCCAATTGGAAATAACTAAAATCAAGAAGTAAATTTATTTATAAATTTTAAACGAAAGTTAAATAAAATTTATACATGTTATCACTTTCTGTTAAGTGCAGGTAAGTTGCAATCCTTTAAAAGTAAGTATTGAATTAGTAACAACCTATATATCGAGGAGTAAATATCTTATATCATACCATATTTTCATAATTCTCAACACTAAACCACAATGTTTATGTATATAAAGCATAGTATAACCGCCCCATACATCGATTACCAAGAGATTATACCCGACCACAGAAAGTTATACAAATTTATTTTCTAAATTCTGTTTAACTAATAATAAATTGTAACTTTGATGCTGTGTAATTTAGGTTTTTTTTTTTTACTCTAAGAAATAAAATAATATTTGCTACACATACCATTGCAACTTATTTCATTATTTACCATTTTAATTAAATTGAAAATTGTTTAGGTATGTAGAATAATTATTAAGGTTTTTAAAATTTATGTTGACAAAAATAATTAACGAATATTAAAGCAGAATCCTAATGGATTTAGTGATCAAAAATAGCGCACAACATTCTGTCAATAGAATTGTGTAAAGGCAAGTTTATTATTAAGGATTTTGTCGGACCACCAAACTTTTTAAGTATCTACCCTTTTTTTAGGCCGGATAAATCGAATTTACCATTTTATTGAAAATACCTTTAATAAAACGCAAAATATCATTACATTCATAGTCTAAATACAAAAACAAAATTTAATTTTCAAAATTTTTTAAATATAAAATAACTCTTGGTATGACTAATTTTGTACAATGACAATTTTTCAAAATTATACGTAATTTGAGAAATGTAAAAATTTAATTAAAAAATTGTTGTTTATCTATCTTCGCATCACGTCAAAACGTTCTGATTTTGAAGAGAATTTCACCAAATGGTAGAGAGGAGATGTGTCCAGGACAAATTATAGGTTATAAAAATTTCTCATTTACGAATCAACGCGTGTGTGTATACCCGTATTTAAAAAATACAATTTCTAAACGGTGAATAAAAAAACTGTAAATTCAAAAATTATCTTTTTTTTTTATTTAATTTTTTATGATCAAATATTGCTCTTACTACTACCTTAAAACTCAACGGTTAAGTTTAGTACCTAGAAATCGTTTTTATTCAAAATGTGACTAACAACACAAAACAGCATGTTTAAATAGTCAAAATTTTTGACAATCTTCGGAAATTATCTTAAACACTTGAAATTTTAACCCATGAACAAATCAAAATATCTGTATATCAGTAAAATATGAAAACTCGATTTAAAAAAAATTTTTTTTATCAGAATTTTAAATAAAAAACAAAAAAATTAGTTTAAAAAAAAACTAAACCCTACTGCAATAATGTGCTCTGAGAAGTACGAAACACGAAAATATTATTATTCAAAATAAGATGTTCCGAGGATAGCTGTGATCACATGCCACCTTGAGGCAAGAGTTTGTATTAAACATTTCATGTTAGGGGAGCAATAAGAAGGCATGCAATTGCAACCCAATGGTTGCAGTCAATACTGAATATCACTTTATCTAATTTAAGACAGAAATGTTGCGTAATTCTTGAACACATTACCATGCAGGGTTTTAGTTCTTTTAAACTTTTTTAATTATTAAAGTAAAAGAAAATTAGTATAATATATGTTTGTGAAAAATACTAAGTAATTGGCATCTTGTTTTTAATACCTAAAACATTTCAATATAAAAAAATTTTAAGGCACCTACTTTTTTCATATAGTATCCGCCATATTGACTTCACCTGGACTATAATAATAAGTGGATTGACATATCATTCATCAAAATTGGTTCAGTAGTTTAACCACTACGGTGGAACATACGTACCTATACAAACCGCTAAAATAATAACCCTTGCTTTTGGCTTTGTCGTAGTCGGGTAACAAGAAGGGATTTATCAGAAATTTTTATAAATAATTTATATCCCCAAATGCTAAATTGGGGACATAACAAAATTTTATTGAATAACAATGAACATTTGAATATCAATAAGAAAATTTTTCCTACAGCCTTTATCAACTTCCGTAAATTTATTTTCTTGGTTAAAAAACTGGTTAAAATTATTTTCTTGTTTCTTACCTGCCATCTAAAGAAAAGTAAAAATACTTCGAGATATCGGTAGGCTTTGAAAATTTTTTATTCAATTTTACTCGGGAGTTCAGTATAACAAATAAAATGTTATAAATGTGTTGCCATAAGAATGCAGCAATTTCGTAACATGGTAAAATTAACATAGAAATAGTATATGCAGCCAATTGAACTCACATATATATAGAAATTTTAGAGTTCAGTCACTTTTGTTTAATGCAAAATAATAAATTATAAAAAACAAAAAAATGTTTTAATTTGTTATCAAAATAAAAATGAATAAAAAAAATTATGAAAGGCTCCACACGACGCAGCGTTTATTCTAAATTCCACTGTACTTAATAAAAGTAAGAACAAATATTTGTTATAGATAACTTGTAAAGTACATTGTTAACTTATGAATAAATTTATAATATCCATGCAACGTAATTTATGAAAGTTCAGATTTTATTCTAAAATCAATAAACTATTTTATTTACAGAATGAGTGTGTAACCTAATTTAATTGGATAACTTACTTTTTCAATTATATCATCATTTTACACCGTGGCGTACAAAAATTGTATGGAAAGTTTTTTGTATGTACACATATAGTTTTGCGGTAATAAAATTTGAATGAATAGAAATCCGTACTTTTATGTTTTATCCCGATTGATATTGTAAATGTGTTGCATTCCAAACTCAAATCAATAACTTTTCATCAATACCTAGTCATTCATTTTTATATCGAAATAGCCATCTTTCCTTGTTGATTAAGGAGAGATGGCCACAACAGAGTATGCATTAATAATAAGCACCCCGATAGAAATAACACCTAATCCCAACTATATGTCAAAGCTCAAAAGTTTTATTATAATCCAAGACAACGGCTGTTATAGATCTAATACCCTATACAGCCAAAGAATATTTTAGGTATTACTTTAATTTCTCAAACGTATTAAATAATAGCAATAAAACTAAAGAGGAGAAGTGAAGAACTAAAACAAAAAAAATAGTTTGCTAATTAGATTGTGAAATTTTTTAGTTAAATGATTAAAAATTGATTTAAAATAAATAATTTGGAAAAAAACACCACTAATTTTATACATTACTACATTTTTATAGCGTCTGCTAAAAACAACGGCCATCCCCCCTGGACTATAAGGTAAGGCCGGGGGAGATGGTCGTAGTTTTTAGGAGACGCTATAATAATGTAGCAGTGTAAAAAACTAGTGGTGTTTTTTCCAATATTTAAGCTCTTTCATGTGTAATACAATTAATTCATCAGAAAATATTCTTGGCTTGTGATGTACAGCATCATATCCAAAAAAAAAAAATGTACAGTCAACTCCAAAAAAAACGCACGAACAAAAATATTTTTTGTTTATAAAATATACGATTTTCATGGTGCATTTTATAATTTTTTTGTTTTAAAATGGACGTTTTACTTCAACAAAATTATATCTAATAAAAATCTTCACCATCAAAATAGTTCTCATTTTGTAATTTTAAATAAAAATAAAGATTCAAGCCGGTACGGTCATTTGAACGCCTACTCAATTAATAATAATAAAAAAACTACACTCCGAGAAACGTAAAAATTAATAATTCTCTACTTCACTGCGCATTCCTTAAAAAAATTCCTATTAATTCATGATAAACTTGAACGAACTTATTTATTAACAACGAAAAGTTTAATTTTACATAAATATTATCCAATAATATTTTAAAAACATTAATTATTTCCCAAAAAACTTGATCTCTAATAAATCAAAGTGAAATTATATTAGATAATAGTGCATATAAGTCACACCCTGTATTACTTACTATCTAGTTATAGGTTACAAAACTAGTATTATCAATATATGAGAACACCTGATTCTAAACAAAGAAAATTCATAGAATGAACTTAACGCATTTTGATTGAAATTAATCGTTTTAATCAATTAGAAATAAAGAGCTTTTTTTGTGCACAATAAATTGTTTAATTATTTAGTTGGACTTAGTAACTGTAATAACCTTTAAAATGAAACATATTACACGTAGTTAAAAAAGAATACAATATAATATGCAGGTGGAATTGACATACATACGTTGTTTAAATTTAAAAAAAAATTATGCACAAAATAAAAAAGATTATGAATATGTAAAAGAAAAAAATTTTAAAAAATAAGCAACATAAACGTTTTTATGAAATTTTTTCTTTAAATGCATATGGTATTTAAATGAAGAAGCCATGCAACATGAAATGAACAATGTAAAAGATAATATTATATATTTTCAACTAAACTAAAAAAACACAAATATTTATAAATGAAATCAGACGAACTCATTCTCATTTCAGAGCACATATCATCGAGCGTATGGGCAGGTGCAGTGAACTCTTCTATAATTTTGGATATTTCGATAAATGAGAGTGAATATGGATAGTTCTCATCTATAAAACAAATCTTTTTTGATAAGTACGCAGTTAATAAATTTTAATAAGAAATAAGCTCTATATACGTTTATATAGTTAACTTGTTAGGTCGTCATAACTTATCTTTGATACAAATTAAAATGGCATACACAAATTGTAGGGAATTAATTGTTTTTAAGTTTTCATATATTAATTATTATGTAGGTAGAATAGACATTTGACGTATTAAAATGTCATGTCATTAACAAAACGTCCAAATCATTATTGAGATGTGAATACTGCGCCATGTTGCAGGAAGGGAACGGGGACAGCGCAGTACGCGGTGATTCGGTAAGCGACGTCATTCGCGATGAACTGGTGAGCAAAGGCCCGACCTGATAGGATCAACTAAACTACTGTACTTGAATTATTTTTCACTTACTGCATAATTTCATACCCCCTAATGGAGGATTTGGCGGCTGTTTATTGCCATCGGCGAAGGACGTTGTTCTGGGGCGCCCGCTCATTTCTATAATAAATATAAGACGTTTGTCAACTTCATAGAACTATCACATTTCTTTGCTAACACCCTTGCTCACGAACTTCCGACCGATGGCTCCTGTGCCAGTCTTTCTAGCCTATTTTCACTAGACAATTGTTCATGTAGATAATACACAATTTTAAAATACACGTAACACAAAACTTATTCACTTATTACTGATATTTTGAATTCATTTTTACACAAATATAGACAATTTAAATCATATTTAAAAGAAAGACAGTCCTCACCTCACTAACAATTTTAGATGCTTCAGACATTGACCCATTCGGTAAAAGTCGTCACCAATCACAATCAGCTTGGCAGGTACGATGTCACCCGAGAATTTATTAATCAAATAACATATAAGCTATTACAGTGACACCACTATTTCATATTTGTTACTAAATATATGTATAATATACTCAGCCGGTTAAACATTTTAAGGCTGTGTTCAAATTGATTCAAATTTGAATTTAGAAGATTAATTTTAAAATTCTGAACAATTTTACTGAAGCACAGTTTTAATAAAAAGAAAAGAAAAATATTATTTTTTGTATAACTTTTATTTAGTTTTCTTGCTTTCTTTTGGAAAATTTTATAATTTATTAAATTCTATAAAAATTACATAGTTAATAAAAATAAATCATTTAAATGTAGATATAAATATGTTTTGGTTAAAATAATACAAAAATTTTAATACTGAAAATTCATAGCATTTAACACAAAGCTAATTAAAAACGTAACTTCGTACACGGCCTTTAATTAATTTTTGTTTAATCTATTTAATTTTACCAAAATTTAAAAATTTTATTTCGGTACTAATAAAGTTTTTGATATGTTTCACGATAAACTTCAAGACGGGCAACAAAATCATGCTAAAACAGCTTTGTTGCTGTCCAAAAACTTATAATTTGCAGCATTTAATAAACGAACTTGAGGCGGAGAATTATCAATTCCCTGCTACAATTCTGTTAATTATTTTGTTTTTAATAAATTTCAACCCAAGTAGAAAAATAAAATTCAAACTTTAATTAAAATTTGTGATTTTGCGCTATTTTAAACTTACCCGATAAGTAAAATAATGAGTATACAATTTGCCAGAGTATATTTATTTAAGCCAAAAGTTTTTAACACTAGCAAATATTCAAGGCATTAACAAAATTTTGGTATCAGTGTTCATATAATGACCTAATTAGTTTATTTTCGTTTCTCCGCCCGTCTGTAAGTCCTTCATCAAGATAGTTAAAAAAAGAAAAGAGATGAGCTTAAATTTTGGAGTCGCAATCTAAGCTTAATAAGTGAGTTCAAGTTCGTGAATAAGCAAAACCAGTCCATTAGATCCAAATGCGCCTTGACCCAACTTTTAAACGATAAAAGATAGTAAAAATTAAAAAACAAATATAGCTTTTGTTTTAAACATTTTTTCGTAATCTTGTTAATTTCGCCACAATTTTAACTGTAATTTACCTAATTTACCCATATATATATATATATATATATATAATGTATTTTTATTATAACTGTATGTACTACATATTTAGGGTATTTTATGAATGTAATGATTAAAAATAGTTCAAAAATTGATACCCAACCATATTTCGAGTATCTTAACAATTAACACTGTTGGTTGTTATCTTCACTTATTTCTTATACAATCAGCCTTGAAATGGAATAACATTAAAATTTTTAATAGTACAGCCGTTTTATATAGTTACGGCGCATTTTTTAAACTTACCTCTGATGCAATAGAATGTATGCATAAAATTCCATACACACAAAGCTTGCTTATACAAAATACTTGAACGTGTGTATCCGCCTTAAGAATTCTTGTTTAAAGTAAAAAGAATATTTTAGGACTAAAATCAATTAAATAAAGAAAGTAGTGAAAATTTAGCTTTTACCTTTTGCTCTTCGTATTGAAACTTAGAATAAATTTTGAAATACAATATCGTAATGTCTTCCAGAAATAGGATATTAAACTGGTATAAAATTCTCTCTATTACAAAATTTATTACTTTGGACACAAAACAAGTTGCAATTTTAAATTCATTTTTTTCTTTTTCAAAAAAAATTGATCAATTTTGTCAATATAGAATGTAAAGGGAAGATTTATAATTAACTTCTCAAATTTTTATGCTAATAGATACAAAACAAACAAACAACAAATACCATTTGTTGTTTGTTGTTTGAGTGTTAATATATATCTTTTAAATCAAAATATCGATAATAATATACTACGAACCATACAATGCTAGCCAATTCCAAAACTCATAGTTTTGAAATATAATTAAATTTCATATTTCTAACATATAGCCTATCTTTTCAAAATAACAGGTTCGGAAATATAGCAAACCTGAGACTTACCTCTAATTGCTTGTTAAACTTACCTCTAATACTATACTTAAGAGTCGGTTTTTTTTAGAAAAAAGAATATTTTCAGTTAAAAATACTATTAAATAAAAGAAATGTTAGAAATTCGGCTTTATCGATTTGTTAATACTAGTACACTTAATATTTTTATATTTTATATAATAATAAAAACAATAAATTTAACGTAATAAAGTCATATGAGTGAAAATTTCTCCCAAATTGTTTTTGGATTGATAGTTGATTTTCAACATCTACATGTAAGTCCCACATGATATATGCATGTAATAACTTTTAAACGGCTAGATCGATCGAATTCGGATTTGGGGCGTTCTTGAATATTCTAAGAGGATTGCTGAAAGCCCTATTTAAAAAAGCTATTATATAGAAACTTTACTCATTTTATCAAAAATTTACCACAGTGTCCAAAGGAGGCACTCAGATTAAATACAGCTCTGCCTAGTGTTTATTTTGAAACGTAAAAGAGCATTTTCTCACCTGATCTTTGAACTGTCAAGAAAAGTTGCTTTGAACTAAAGAAATGAGTGAGTTATTCTTTTAAATTATAGTAGCACTATATACGTAAATTACATATTATTTGATTATATATATAGTTTGAAATTTTTGTTTCAACAAAACACGATAACGGGCAATAATTCTGTTTTCTAGTTTTAAATAAGAGGAAGTGCTACATTATGGCATTAACCTCAGTTTATCCTTTTCCTGAAACCATATCCCAGAAACATAATCCAGTAATTATTTGGTTTGAGGAGAAGTTTGAAGCATGGTTTATGAAAAATATGGGAATAGAAAAAATGAGTAAAATAAAAACAACACACAAATAAATTTCATACATTTATTGAAAAGATTGAGACAGACATATGAAAGTTACGACACTCATACATACAATATTCTGCATTATTAAATTACAGTAACAATACTGAAAATCTGATATAGTTTGCAGGGTACATAAAGCAAACAAGACGAAGGATAGCGTAGTAGCAAGGCACCTAAGAAGGCATAGGTTGACAAAATCCCAAAATGTTTAAGACAAATTCAATGCCCAAAAACCCTGGGGCCTTGTACATCTCTAAAACCTGTCTAATAAAGTTTATGAAGCTTTTTTTATAATAAAATAATATACGTTGCGTCTTTCACAATGAGTATATTTAATTGTTCTGTGTATCAATGAAATTAAAATTAATAAAAACAGAATACGCGCTTAAATGATTTTGGTCCTACTTAAATTTGTGAAAGATACAAACCTTTCTATTGTATTTATTGTTTTTTTGATTTTTAGTGGAAGTCAACTTACAATCAGACAAAAAACACATATATATTATTTTAAATAACATGTGAATATAACCTTAATTTATAATAATTAATATAATATATAAAATAAATAAATAATACAAATGGAACAACTAGAACTTTGGCTAATTTTTACAGAAACTAGAATAGAGACTAATTTGTTAGAAAGAAAGAGTCGATACATTTTTTTTACACAACGAAAATATTGTATACATATTTTTTTTAAATGATTACTTTTTAATTATATTTTTTTTTTATATTTTAATAAAAGATATTAGTATTTTTATTTTAATATTTTTTTATTTATTTTTTTAAATATAAGTACGCTCGTTTTAAGTAAAATTTCCAAAATGGATTTAATTCAATTCATTAACCACTCTAAAATATTGTCTCTTTTAAAATTATTCAAAATCAATCAACAATAGAATAAGAAAATGTTTTTAAAATGAACAGTATTGTTTAACGAGCTTACCTATTTTAGGTAATACCTATCAAGTAAAAAAAAAGATATCCATTTAGATTTCAAGTGTGTTTTTACATGTTTATTAATACGATTGTTAAATATAGTAATCCATTGGTTAATCTGAATCTGTAAAGAGCTTGCTCATTTGACACTAACTTGTTTTAAAAAGAAACATTAAACAATTTTTAAAAATAAACCAAACTTTATTATGAAAGCCTGGTGAAAAAATAATATATTTTGAAACGCTTAAAATAATAAAAAGTTGTGTAAAATTTATTAACATCTCCTGCACTCTAAAAATAAAATAAAATTTTAAACAAGGGATCGTAATACAACAACCAATAATATAAACATGTTTCAAAATTCGACAATGTCAACTTTTAATTCTGGCGGAATTAACGACCAAACAAAAAATTAATAAGAACGAAATGCTCGAAAAATTAGAAAAACTGAAAGTGTTTTTTTATAGGATTTATACGTTTGTTTCTTCGTGTTACTCCTGGCAAAATTAGTAGAAAAAGTAAGGAAAATTACAACGAAATGTTAAAAAAATTCGAATATGCTTGAGTGGATTGTTCTGCTTCCGAAGTGAAAAATGGAATTGATGTTTTCTTATTGTTTATTATATTATTTTTGCATATTATTTATCCTACTGAAAATAGAATGAATTATTATATATTTCTGGATACCATAAAATGGACAATACAATTTTTTAACTCGCTAGGTATTTTCTGTATAATAATACATCTACGTATGCACAGGAAATATCTGAACTCCATTCATACAATTAAGGAATTTAAACCATGTGTTCCTAGATTCAAAAGAAATAAATTGGAAACATTAAAAAAAGTAATTTGCAGTAAAAGTAAAATATAATGTAAATAACAATAAAATAAAAAACGAAACGTAATAAAAACCTTAATAACAAGTAAAATATTTAACAAAAAAAAAAAAGTTAGGGATAAATTAATATATATAATTGAAATTTTAATTATGCACAGGCGGTCACCACTTTCACGCACTTATAAAAACTACGCCATAATAAATTCTAATGAAAAGTTTTATAAATTAGAATTGATTTTGGCGGTTAATGTGTGTGACGATGATGGAAGCGGACAAAGGACGAAGCACATAGATTGGAATTTGTTCTACGCTATCTATATATAATATATTACTTTTATAAATAATTATGAATTTGTTTATAATAATGATTATGATCATTACTATACAATATAATTTGTTTTGTTATCCTTTTTTATCATCTGTTTTTTTTAATGTATATATAATCTAATATAAATTTTCATCTATTTTACACTTTAAATTTATGCTTATTTTATTTTTAATTCTAATGTTCCCCATGTTTTCTTTTCAACAATGTGCCATAAAATCAAAGTTTATAACGTATTTATTCGTGTTCTTCTCTACCTTCCAAAACTTCATTTAAACGAAATAAATGAATATATTTTATTATCAATTTGCATAATCCAGGAATGCAATTTTTAATTGTGATGCAAAAAAAAAAAAATGATTTTTCAAAATGAGATGATTGTTTTCTTCAATAAGATAACATTATATACTACTAAAATATTCGCCAAACTTTTAAGTTATTATGGTAGAATTGTCGGATAGTATACTACCTCTAAATGACGCCTACATACCAACTTTCGTAATGACTGAAAAAGAAGCTTATTTCAATGTTTCAATAATGATTGAAGCCCTCATTATTGAAACATTGTGAGAGTAATTATGTGAAGAAAAAGTCAAAAAATATAATCACAAATTTAAAGAATTATAAAAAAAAAAATTTCTAAAAAAATTAGTTTCCTGCAAGAAGTTCTAAGGTAGTTGTTTCAAAGATTGCAAGCCTTTATTGATATAGTATTTAGTATTGTTTATCGAAAAGTATGTATTTGTACATTTGAAACAGTATATTTTAATTTATTGGGTCTCCATTTAGTGAAAGCATAAAATATGTGACCTTTCCAAGCACTTATTATTAGTCTATTGTACAATCTGACATTTAACAAGACGTATTACAACATCGCCATTATTTTAAACAACATACGATTCTAGAGTATTTAGAAGAACACGTGAAAATGAAATACTTTAATTTCATGTAACTGTTTTTTATAATGTATACGTAAAATGTTTTTATTCTTATAAAACATCACTGCAATTGAAATATTTTATTTGGCTGCCATAAAACATGAAATGGCTCAATTTTCAATTACATGGAGATTATATCATTATAAATACTATTTTTCTTAAATATGTAATTTGTAGAAAAATCGATCTAAATTTGTGATAATTTGTTGTTTTCATGTTTTTCTTTTTGTTTTAATGCAATTCTATCTAAATCAAATTTTTATTACCTTTTTTTTTGTTAATTTCTATCTAAATTACGAAGTACTTTTTCGTAAATAAAATTAATAAATATTGTCTATTTGTGCACTTGTAAACCTAAATTCAACATATGTTTCGATTTTTATTTGTGTTTTATTAAAAACGATATACCGTAGCACCTATTTTTCATGGAATTGTTTAGACTAGTCGTGATTGGAAAGCAGCATTTTGTACTTATTTTACTGTTCGATCGAAGATACATTTGAGTATTTAATACCTTATGTCAACTTCTACATAACGTAAAACTCATATAACCAAAAATTAAAGTCACTTCAAAAGTAACGTATGATTAGTTAGAGTAAAATCTTATTTGAAAGTAAAATAATAACAATAAAGTATTTCAATGTAGTATTTAGAAATTTACGATTAATGATTTTTTCATGTTTTTGATGTAATTATTGAAATTGATCATTTGAGGCAAGCTTAGAAAAACGAATTAATTAAACTTTTTACAGTGAACAAAACGAAAACTAATTTAATTCATAAGTAAATAAATGGAAAAAAATCCAAAAAATGTTATTTAGCGAAACTAATGAAATTATTTACGAAAATGTACTACATATCAACTAAATTTACATAGAAAGATGCTACATTATCTACGTACGAATTTAATTTTTTTTAAATAAAATAAAATTTATAATTTTGATAACAGAACAACATTTTTGAAAATTTGTTATATTCGTTTTTTTCTATTTATTAATTTTGTTCTAAATTAATTAATATAAAACTAGTTTTGTTGAAATATTATATGTAACAGAAAACTAGTTTTTCATTCGTATGAATTAGCTTATTATAATTTTTCTGTAGTTTTCAGCTTTTTTTTGTAATTGTATTTAAAAAAATAAATTTTATTTAAATTAAATTTCGAAAAACAGATCTCAATCATGGCAAATTATATGAATAATCTAGTAGCGTAAGTAAAGTTAGTTATATAACTTTTTTGAGATCAGTTGGTTTTATACCCCGGCAAACGGAAAAAAAACTGACCTCATATTAAATATATATCAATTTTACATGCTCATTGATATTATGTCTTTTGTACATAAGTCGAAATCTCAGTATATCCAATAAGATAAATTTGAGCTATTTTATCGGCGTATATTTCATTCCAGTCTGTGAATATATAGGTATTAAATAATATTTGGAAAAAATATGCCTTTATTGATTACATAAAATATTCATTGTCAGATACATAATTAACTTTATTTAATTAATTTTTTATATATTTATTGTCTTCATATTTAATCAACGAAGTTGATTCTGAATTTAAAAACAAACATGATATTATAATAAAAATTTATTTAATATAAAATTAGTATTCTTCATTAAATTTGCATTGACATACAACCGCTTTGTTTTTATATGCCCTCTAGTCGGGACGGGCTTTGAAATTTTAAATTAATTGATCATCATTATAATTGCTATATACAATTTATTTTGCAATATTATGTATAAACAAATTGTAAAAATAAAGTAATTTTTAAGTAGAATACAAAATTAATAACATGCAAGCCACAAAATAATCGTTCCTACGTGAATTTGTAAAGTATCCTGATTGACATGAATGGTCGGTATAAAACAATATTTGACTTGCTTGTTTTTGTGTGTATGTTATTGCGTTAGAAAGTTATGCTTCAGCGAAATGGATGTGATTTGATGTAAATATTTCATATAATCAATTTTTTGACACATCCATCCATTGCAATCAACTTTTTTTTTTTAAAGGCATTTTACACATGTCGCTTTTTGAAAGAGAAAAAAAAATATTCACCAGTAAAATTGCGAATGCAGCAAATCTGATAATTTAATTTATGTTTATTATTCTTCTTATCAAAAAATTACATTTGGTAAACACATTGCCCAAATGTGTTACAGAATTATTAAAATCACATTCTACATATCGCTTATATACTCGGCAACAAACCAAATACAACAACCTGAATCTTGCACGCATATAAAACTAATAAAATACTCGAATTTCCTGTGTATTTTATGATTTATTTACTTAGTTTAAAATGAATATTTTACTTAAAAATTAAATCTGTTAGACAATTTAAAATAGCATACAAATCGTGTATTTTAAAGTTTAAATAGATATGAAAGGTTCCGGAGCCTTTTTTGCTAAGTATAATAAATACATATTTTCATTGGTCGTAAAATTTTCGAATTTCATACCTTGATGTTCTAAAACCGCCTATTCGCCATGATTAATGGGCGGTAAATTAAAGAAAATAATTCAACATAATACATTAAATCAGCGGGCGAACTTTCTGTTTTTATAAATCAACCAAATTCGGTAAACGCATGATAAAAACTTATATGGCCAATTAATTTAAATGTGACTTTCATTAAGGCTCTCGGAATAATTCCAATTACTGTAATGTCACTATTTGCAACGCACATTAAACTATTCCAATTCAACCATCGTGTTCTACGTACGATGGTCAAAGCCCTAGTAATTGTATACAGGACATTTCAGTCCTAATATCATCAAATATATTGACGCAAAGTGTAAAAGCCCTTAATGTGCATAAAATGGCAGATATGAAAAATATAATAATAAAAATTAAAAATAAATAATAAAATGTAGATAATGTAAAATCTGACTTTAAATATATTGTTTTCTTATTATTTATATTACTTTCTTAAATAATTATATTAATTTCTATGTAAATATATATTATATATAATATGTATATATCACTTGTAAACCCTTTATAATAAAACAAATGAGATAAATAACACATCCATTCTTTAAATTGTAAAATAAAATTAATAATTTCTCAAAAGAGAATAATTATTAGTATAAAAATATTATTCACTTTTTGTCTCTTTACTTCTTTTTTTTATAACATTAAAATATTATTTTAGTTTAATAATATGCTACGGTTTTTGTTTTTATATTTGATTAATTTGGATTTTTTACTACTCTTTTCTGTCGGAAGTCATAAACTCGGCTGCAGAAGAAGACTAGGTCAGGTGATGTGGTTTGATTTTTGGGAGGCTGTCGATTATTCCGTGGATACGTTCCACATTCTGGCATAGGCACAATTTGTTCAGGGTCGTCAGAATCATCTTCTAATAATCTAACGCTTTTGTAGTATCTGTAAAAAAAATTATTGATTACATACAAGATATTTTTAAACTACTTTAAATATTATTTTAGAATATTTTAACGTTTTAATAAAAGTTTAATAATATGCAAACATAATATTCTTAACGGTTTAATAATATGTTAACCGTTTTCAATTTCTGTTACAGTGTTTTTTCAATACGCATGTAAACAAAGAATACAAACGCTTATAGAAGCTCATAAGTCCAATTTTTGTGTATAAAAAACCTTATTACTTATCCCGGCGACCAGTTGGCTTTAGCTGGTTAATGTTGGTATTCGATGTGATTACCAGTAGTGACCAACAAACGGCTATAGATGTAGAATTTCGAAAAAGAATGGGGATCTACAGTCTATATGACAAAACGATAAGTTGTTATGTGTGTATATACATGTAATTATTCTGGCATCTATAGGATTCACACACACTTATAAATTTAAAAAAATTAATGATAAATCACGTAAGTACAATTCGTTGTTGCATTCGTTCTATGAAAGATAATAAATGCAATATTTGTGGACATTCTACAGCTATGGCCATCCCTTGGTCAAATGAACTACCAACATTGAGCAGATGTATAGCTAACTGGTGATCACAATAAATACTAAAGTTTTTTAAATACACAAAAATTGGACTTATGGGTTTCTATGAACGTTTGTTTCATTGGTGTAAGTTATTTATCGCTGAAACTAGTTCGAGAAGTCAATCATTTATGTTTTGGAGAATCCGAGATAGCTATTATATATATTTAAACTCTGTTGTTGCAATCGAAGTTTTCAAATAAGTGCATATGTTAAATAACTTGTATTGCAAAAATACAATTTGTAACACAGCTATGGTGTTTCTACTAATATGCGAAATATATAAATAAAGGGTAATTAATAATAATTAAGATCATACGAAAGTTAAAAAATTATCTATAATATATTGTACATGGTTTTTTTCCTTATAATGGTTAGTATATTGCACCTTAATTATTCGGCTACTTGAAAAAACATTTGAATTTCAATATTTTGAATATAGATAACATAGATTAACATTTTAAGTGTACCAACGAACAGTTAAAATGTTAAGAAACGGTTTATAGTAAAATGGTTTAATAAGAAACACGGGTTTATATGTGGTATAAAGAGTAAAAGAGGCTCAAAAATACTTCAAAGACACTTAAAAATTAAGATGATGCTCATACTTATTTTTCTTTGAATATTGTTAATTTTGTTCAACATTATTTCCGGAAGGTAGATCATAGCCAAGAAAGAATACTTGTCGACATTATTGAAGCGAGAAGCTTATGAAGGTGCATATTGCAACAACATTTTGAGTCAATTTCACCGAGTTTCAGACATGAAATACTATCGTTTTTTTTTTTTATTTCATATAATTCTGACATTTTTGATTCTGAAGCTAAAACTATTTCAAACATATAAGCAAACCTGAATTCATAGTTACATTTTTACGTCGAATATTTAATTTCGTATTATGTATTTATATAACCTCATATCTGTGTGATTTTGGTTAAATTAATAAATTATTATATTAAGAAAAATATTTCTTACCGACAATATTCAAAAAAAGTAAGGACATAACATTTGTCTTCTATACAAGCTACACTATTGGTATCTTTATGCCTTGATGCAAATACTTCATCAGGATGATCTGTAGGAAGTCGCCCTTGTTCTGTATGTTCAGGTCGATAAAACCAAAATAATGACATCATCATTTCTCCTATAAAAAAAATTTCAAGTGAATAATTAATTTCTTTTTCAGCATGTATTCCGGTCAGTGGAGAATCGAATTTAATTTGTGTCTCGATGAAATATTTAAAACTTTATAATGATAGCTTCTTACATCTTAGACTCTAAATTTGTTCTGCACTGAGCGAATAACTCTTTTCAATTATATTTAAATGAAAATAGTAAACTAACCATCTTCTGGATTTTCCCAAAGGGCAGCAACCTTTGCCACGAAAGGCAAATCAATTTTACGTTGTCCTGATTTTAGTAAAACACAATCTCTCGGATAAATTACATCACCTTCAATATGTCGCATTGCTGGATAACATGTCCTGGTTACAACCGTGTCGTCACTCTGTAAATAAATTATTTGGGTTAATTTTATAAAAATTTTATTCAAATCGATTTTCTTACATTCAGAAATACTCTGGCTTGATATGGTTCACCTTCCCATGACCATCCATTCGACCATCTTGGTGTTAAACTTGATCTTCTAGGAACTTTCGTAATTGGCATTGGCACAACTTCTATGGGTTTTATAATTTTTGTATTCTTTTTAGTGTTATTTTTTGATTTTGTTTTAGTTAATTTTGATCTTCTCCTTGTGGCTATTCGACCCGTATGTTTATTTATAGTTCCGATTGGTGATTTTTCAGGAACAATGTCATCATTAATTTTATCATTTTCCTCAACAGTGTTTTCCGTCTCATCTGTACATGTTTCATCTGATATGCTAGTAGGTAATTTTGTTTCTTCCGCGCATATACTACTTATTACACTATCAATTGTTTGATCTATACTACTACTATTATTGTTATTATTATTATTATTAAATAATAAACTATCAAGAAGCGCCGGCGCTGTTTTCTTTGTTGTTTTTGATTCTACAATAGGCTTCGCACTTAACAATATATTTTTCTCTTTGAGAATTAAAGTATCATTATCACTGATATTTTTAATATCATCCGATTTATTCAAATTACTGGCCGTTGTTAGAGATTTAATTGTTTTGCATTTCTTTTTCGCAACATCATCTTGTGATTTTTTTCGTTTTGCTCCTACTTTCATAATTTTTGGTGATGAGGTTCGCCTTGGTTTACGAGCTATAAGTTTAGTTTTTTGTAAATTTCTATTTGGTGAAACTTGACACACCAATTTCTTTTTACCATTTATAATTTGTATAGTTCCAGGATTTTTGTTAATTAGATCTTTATAACTACTTTTTTGTTTCTTTTGTACTTGAATTGTTTCATCATTTTCATTTTCTTCATCGTCATTTAATTTTCTTTTTGTACCAGTAGGTGATTTACTACGACAATTATTGTCAGCTGTTTCCTCTTTAATGATCGTTTCTGTCGTCGCTTGCTCACAGCTTGAATTTGAATTAGATGTGACTCCATTAGTATCTTCTTGGGTATCATTGCTTTCGATAGGAACTGACAATCTGTCTTCATATTTTGTTTCCGTTTCGTTAATTTTAGAGTATGAAGTATCTTCTTCAATCGTGGTAGTATCAGGTGAATGTTTCGAACAATCGTCTTCTTCAAGAGGTTTTACTCTTGCCGTACAAATATTTTCTACTTTTTCAGGTAATACAATTGCTGTTTGTGGTTTTATACATCCTTTTGCGAATTCTACATCGGCTTCTACACTAGGCGTAAGCCGATTTTCATTATTGCCTTTTTCTATAATAACAACTTCATTTTCAGGACTTAAAGCTTCTCTTTTTACAGTACTGTCTGTACTGTGACACATAAGTAACATGGTATTTTCAGTTTGACGATAAGTGAAATTACTGGCTATTGTATTTCGAACCATTTCTTTCCCCACACGTGCTTTTCTACGAGTTTTATTCGTAACTGTTGGTTTGTTTTCTGGTGTTGGACAGTTGTTATTTGTATCTTCTTGTTTGGGTGTCGACACTGGTTGATATGTAGCACCGGCAGGTGAAGGTGGTGGAGGCATACCGGCTGAACCGCGAGCCGGACTTGGTGGCCCTACTACACTTGCTGGTTCTAGTGGAAGAGCTAATGCTACCGGTGGTAAGGGCATCCCTGTTGATTCTTTGGCGATGACGGTCATATTAGACCTCTTACCATCACCAGTAAGAGGTCCAGTATGGACGTTTTTTGGACACGATTGCATTGGACATGGACAACTTTGATATGATGCATCTAAAAAAAACGAAGTTATAATTTTTAAAAATTTATGGATAATTGCTTAACTTGTCTATATAAATTTTTTTTCAATTTTCTATACATTAAATAAAAAAAAAAAAAAAATTTGTTAAAAGAAAATAAATAAATAAATAGTTGTTTTATCTATAGTATAAAATTATTAGCCAAGTTACTATAGTTTTCATCTAAGAAGTGGGTAAAAATATTGGTTTGAAATGGCAGTTTTTCGTTTCCGATACCTAAACCGTATGATTTATGTTGAAACAATGTGTGAGAAAATCGTTAACCATCTTAAATAGATTTACAAAATATTATAATCTAGGTGTAACTTTTATAATACAATGTATTATAGGGAAAGACAAGGCGGGACACAAAAGTTTTAAGACGTGTTGTATTTGAGAAAAATAAATAATTATTATTTTGGAAAACAAAGTAATTTAACTGGTATTTAAAAAATGATTAATAATTTCCATTGTCAAATCTTGAGGTAGTCACAATCTATTCATTCTTTTTAAATGGTGAAACACGTTTTTTAGATTTTCAAAATTCTGTAGGTGTATAAAAAATTAAATAAAATAAATCGTAATTTTAGTCGCATCAGAGTATGTTATATAATCGAATTAAGAATAATTCACATTTTACTTCCTTTTATAAAGCATGATCTACTACAAAACCTAAACTAACAAAAAGATTTTATAATTATTTTGAAAATGAAACGATTTTTTAAACTTATTTCCACTATGTAATTTTCTTTTTTCTAATAAATAAATCAAAAAACTTTATGGACAACTTCATTATGTTTCGGGATTTCTTACCTATAAATGCTAAGCTTCTAGTAGGCGGCGAATGACTATAACAACCCGGTGGAGGTCCAACGGATGTACTGTAACCGAAATAATGTGGTGGTGGACCTGGATATGGCTCTACTATAGAAACAGGACCAGTTGGAGGTGGCTGGTACGTTTCTACTAACGTTGGAGGTGGTGGAGGCCCCGTAGGTGGTGGTTGGAATGTCCCACCTGGACCTGCCGATCCTGTTGTAGATACGGCTGTAACTACCTGTGTTGATTGCTGTGCTCCCTGTGAAGAACTATAAACTTCTTGAGGATAATATTGTGGTGGGGGAGCCGGTATATAACGTCTGTGATATGGTCCAGAAGGTGCAGGGTATGCTTTAGAATGAATGTAAGGTGGATATGGAGCTGATGACGTGTAACATAAATCTTGATGATGGAAATGTGGTTGATGAGCACTTGGTCCGTATTGTGCCGATGTGTAATATTGCGTTGGTGGGAAACCATAAGAGTATCCAGGCGGTGGAGCACCCGCGGGCGCAGAATACGACGTATATCGAAATGCAGCAGCTGTTGGAGGTTGTGGATTATGTGGTGTATCTCCTCCGCCACTACTGGTAGATTGACTTGCTGTAATAATAACATCATTATCAGATGATTCTCCAGCAGATGAGGGAGCTGGAGGTTGTTGTGATAATGGTGATGAAGGGGTGGTTTCTAATGATGGTAATGGTGTTGATATTTTACCACTCGATATTGGCCCTAATACTGGCCCTGGTTGTGGTGCCACATGCGAATGTGGATGATGCGTACTGATCAATGGACCAGCCGGTTGATAATATCCTGGAAATAAGAAAAATAGTTTGTTAATATTTAATTTTTAACTTTTTTAAGTGATTTTAGTTAAATTATGCGAGTACATATTTTAATTTGCCATATTTAAACAGTTTATTTGAGAAATTATAGATGACGATTTTGTTGTGAATATATTTGCTAATAATATACAAGAGAAATTTTTTGGGATATAATTGCGCCTAGTGGAAAATCTGACAGCCATTAGATTTGTTGTAAGTTAATCAAGATTTTGTTTACTTTCTGTTTTATTCTTTACTTAATCTTAATCTAGGAAGCTACAGTTAAAAACAATACATAACATATGCCTTAGTTATGAGTTAGTTGGAATTTTTTAGCAGTCATTACTTAACAAAATTTCAGAGCTAATAAGAGTTATTATATAACTGGTTATCACTAGGAGTAAAATTTTGGCTTATATTTAATAGAAAATTTTAATTACATCGGGTCGGTTTTTGATTAAATTATTTATGTAAAAATATGAAAAATAGATTAAAAAAATATCGAAAAAAAAATTGGTAATTGTTTATATCGTAACACTGTAAATAAAATGGAAAAAAACACTGAGAAAACTCTAAACTTTATTTTTTTTTTAAAATATACATTTTTATGGCATCTCTTCTGGGGTGATTCTCTGGGCCAATCCTTGAGCTGTCTTATTGCAGATATAATTTATTGCAGATATAAAGAGTTTAGTTTAAAATGAGTTCAGGTTATTGAGAATGTATACTATAATTTATCTTCCGTTAGGTTTCAAGATGACCTGGTTATGGTGTATACGTATAAAAACATTAAACACAGTTATAAACACATCTTCCATTAATTTCAATTTTACACTTACTATTTATGATTAACATATAAACAAAATGTTTTATAATTGAAATGAATTTCCGTAATGTTCAAGAAAAAAATAACTTAGGTTTTTTAGTTAGCAAGAAATGCGATTCCAACCTTCATTTTAGCTCTGAAAAATTTTCAAAACTAAATTCGATCGATGTTTAAAAGTCCGGAACAAAAACTTAAACTTAAATGATAAATGGCGTCCGGATTTTTAAGAATTTTCAAGTGATACTGACTGTTATACAAAACTCGAACAGGTTTATGATCATTTGAATCATGATAAATTCTAGAGCTATTCTCAGCTAAATTTCAGAAAAAAATAACTAGGCATAAATTATTTATAGTGTTGATTTTTATTGGTTTATAAATATAAAAAATATTTGTTAAAAAAATTGGATGATAAATTTAAACAGATATAAATTAGATACTTGCATTGTTCAAAATGTTACAAAAATAATAAAGTAATAATGTATAATTATGATATAATCATGGTCCCTCCATTTATTTTAGACAGATAAAATTATTCAAAGCTAGTTTTGACTAAATTCAACTTATATTAACAATAATATATCAATTTTTAATTAAATCCGTTACAGTCACATGGGTTCCAGTAGATCTCAAACAAACATTGGGCTATTATTTCAAAATAAATATACTTTTTTTCAAAAATTATTAAATTTCTAATTCACAAAAAAACTGTGGATTACTTCTATAGAATGTTAAATTTAAGTTTGGTACATGGTTTAAACTAATAAATCAAATAAGATACAAATAGGAAATGTTTTTCTGTGTGGGGTCGTCGGCTGAAAATAATTTTTTTTCCCAAAAAAATTTATTATTATAAATCATCATTCTAACACTGTTATCTGTTAGGAGAGAGGAATTATTAACGAAATTCTAAAATTTTTAAACCATAATAATTTACTAATATTATTTAATAATATTAGTGATAATATTATTAATCAACAATTTTAGGTGATATTGGACATTCATGCTAACGATTACTCTAACTACCGGTAGAATTAAAAATTATAGACACTATAAATATAAAACTTGTAATAGATGAATGTTTGATAATAATGTATAGTGTATCATATATCACAAATAACTATACACATTTTTTTAGTCTATGAAAAATAATCATTTGATTGTGTAGAAATAATAAATCAATAATAAATTTAATATCCAGATAATTGTTTTATTGCACATATTTGAAAAATGATCTCAAATAGTGGACCCTAAAAGTACAAGAAATCAATTTGATTATTTGAAGTTTTTTGCGCTTAATGGGATTGAAAAAAATTGCGTAGAAAACATATCGAAATGGTAGATTTTTATTTTCACAGCTTTTATCTACCTTATGTCAATATTTTTTAAGTGTTTGCGATAACCAGGTTTTAATTAGTTCACTTAAACTAAAGCTACTTACTCGCTTTACTGAATTAAAAAAATTTTTTTAGTCTTCGTAGAGATAGAAGCGAGATAATCAGCGAATTTTCTTTTTTTTAAGTTCTAAAAGAGATTTTTTATTGTGTACATACGAGTATCCACTTAATAGTGACGTATTCAAAGATTTTAACTGATTTTGACCAAATAAAGATATCTGACCAAATAGTAAATGTATTTGAATTATATTCAATAATTATCATCAAAGCTATAATTATCTATAAAAAAAATAATTTAATGGTAAATAATAGACTTAAACGTTTGTTTTTTAAGTTCCCATCATTATTTATACTTATTATAATCATACAGTTACCAAATATTCTCATACTCTACTACCTTAAATAAGTCTTACGGAAATTTGTTTAACTAGTTTTCCCACTAATCTGTAAGAAAATATTTCAATTTTTATCAGTTTTTTTCCGAGCCTTTTAACGCATCTAGATATTACTGCCAATCAAAAGTGAAGTCAGATATAAAGGTTGAAGCTATAGATCTGCGATTCTAAATCATTTTTGTTGCGACAAGTTTAGTACATACAAATTAATTTTTATTGCTTGAGTTTTTAAAGTTTATCAACACAATTCAGGAATTATGTGGAGTGACACAGTGGTTGAGAAACATTGCTCGAAAAAAAAGTAAAATTTTCTAATCTAATAATTTTAAAAAACAATTTATTTACCCATCGCTTCCACTTTTATATAAAATAAATAAATGAAGATTTTAATAAGAACTCAAATTTACGTTGTTGCTCCTATTTTATGCGACGGAAGGATGCTCCTTTTCGATGCAACACAAGAATGTTAGTTGATTTATAATATTCTAAGTCTCAAAAAACGAGTTAAGTTATTATAAGTTTGGTAACATTTTTTTATTTTTCACAAATAATTATTTTTTGAAACATTCTACGCATTGGCATGAAAGTCTCATGTAAGCGACTTCAGCAAAGTAAAAATTCACGGAATTTTTACGAATATTGGTTTCGTATTTTTGAAATCGTTTTTGTCGCTGTCATAAAATTTTCTCGTTTGCATTTTTTTATCTGACAATTGTCTTTTGATAACGCGCATACAGAAAACACCTTTGTCATGTTAATACCTTTTGCCTTGTTTAAGTTGGCTAATAATAAAGTGAAACCATTTTCAAAACATAGCGACTATTTTCCACCTATCATAAGCAAAACCGGGGTCCTGAAAACAATTTTAAACGAGTCAACGATCGAGTCTCTTGTGGAACCAACTGCAGGCTTTATTTATACGGTCAATTAATAAAATTATTCAAATGAAATGAAAATACTGATAAACAATAGTACAAACCATAGCAGGCATCGTTTAGTATTTGTTTGTAAGATCGCTTATGTGAGTAGATAAATGGTACACTCATTACACATACAAAAAAAAAAAAGAAAGTCACAAAATAAAACAGAACAACACGATTTTTTTCTTATAAAGATATTTAAATGAATACAATTTGTTTTAAAATATTAACTAATGAAGATGCTAACTAACAACAGTACTAAATGAATTTACACCCAACCTATTACTGAGTAAAAATTTATTAACAATTGTAAAATACGTTAAATACATATTTCATACAGTTATAAAAAGTTTGTTATAATATATATTTGTAAACATGTATGTGTTACTTTACCTGAATTTAAGCTTGAATCGTGCCAAATTTATGAAAAATTGTTGACAATAATTCATAGAAAAAAGTTGAAAACAAAAGTTGTTTCTTTTAAAGAATGCATGTTTTTTTGAAATTTTTCTTGTCTCTTATGGTTTAAAAGATAAGCCCTGAATCAATGGAACCAAATTAATCGATTTGGCTTATTAACGCACTTAAACTCACGTTACAGGTCTAGAATAGACCATCACAATTTTGGCACTCTATCAATTTTCGTTTTTGAGTTTTGCTGGATGTTAAAAATGGATTAATTTGGTGAATCCGTAAATATTTATTTATATACCCAAGTTTTGTATCCTTTTATTAACTCCTTATATATTCTCTATATAGGTCGAATATGAACATGGGTTGGTTATACGAAAAAAAATGGATCTAATCGAAGTAAAGGCTATCATTGTCTCAACTCATTGAGTATAACTAGCACTATTATTATCATATCACACAAAATCATATCACAAAAATATACAATTTATCAACACAAATTTGATTTTGAATTTCATTAAAACTTTCCCTTCACTAGTGTCGCAGTATCGTAATAGACAGTTTTTTCTTACTGACTCGATGTTCACAACCCTGAATCACTTATGAAACCACGGAATATATAGCAGATTTCAAATGTTCACTTGTTTCACCAATCAAAAAAGACCAGGTACAAATTTTTATAGGTTTGGTGAACCCAGATAGCGTATGATTGCCTCACACCAAGATTCGAACATGGGACCATTTAAACGAGAATGCTAAAGCTGAGCTACTCTAATAAAGCTGCGAGTAGTATAAAGACAAGATACAAAGATGGGTGAATTTAGGATAAAGCATCCGATATAATATCGTTATCACACACACGGGACACGACATAAACACATAGATCAACTTATAGAAACTATATTATTGGGGTCTGGGGACCTAAAAACATTTATTTATAGTGAAAACTTGAAATTTAAATTTGGACAAAACAATATTAATTCACTATTAGTAGTAAAAGGGAATAAAAATAAAACGAATGCATAAGAATTATGGATTGTGATAGGCACAATTGATATTTTTGAGACATTGTGGATTGAGACAAAACTTAAACAAGTGAAAAGTAAAATAGTTCAGATGCTCAAATTATTTAGATACTAGACATATGGTTATGTATCAATGTTTGAACTATTTTTAATAATTCATAAAATACTCAAATATGCAGTCCATACAATTATGAACACGTATATATTAATATGTATTGAAATAATATTTGTGAAAACGGGTAATTATTAAAATCTATCTCTAAATTACTTTAAAAGATTTTTATAGGAGATTATTCTTAACAACTTATCTCTCGAATAATATTTCTTAATTATGCACCTTTTATATAAATATGAATACAAGCTTCTAAATAGAAACTTAACCATAAAATATTTGTATATATGTAGTTGAATTTAATTACTTATTTTTAACCATAATGATTTATTATGATAACACAGAGAAGTTTATATTTTAATACGTAGTAAATTTTAGTTTGCCAACGGCAAAATGCTTTTTGTGATGCGTGAATATTAATACCTCAACAGTTATATTATCCGAACAAACACAATATATTAATGATACAAAAACAATATTCACTATAAACTATATACAGTATGATCCGCTTACAAAATCTTCACTAATTTTGACTGATTCTAAACTTGTTAAATTTCACACCCAAAACGTGAAAAATGGATAAAATTTTTTGGCATTATTTACTTTAAAAAAAAAAAAAAATAATAATAATAATATCGAACAAGATATTTCGTTCTTAAAATTACAGTAGTAAGTTATAAAAGCTTCTATGCAACTTATTTCATTTTAATGTAAAAATAGCAAAATCTATATATATATACATAATAATTCATCTAATTAATCACTGTTAATTTAGTTTAGTCGATTGAAGTTTAAAGCTATGAAACCTGAGCCTGTTATACAAAAATTTGGAGAAGGCAATTGTTAAAAACTTGAAATTAATTTTATTTACATATAAAAAAAAAAAAATTTTCATTTTATTAATTAGGCATTTATAAATGTGGATAAGACGGCACATGACTTATACCCGTTATTGGTTGTATCACTGAAGTTTAATGTATCTACATGCAAAATAACAGCGATAATTGAAATAAATACAGTTTTGGTAAACGAAAATAGTAATATAAACTGCGTATAAATATCGTTAAAGATAGCGTGTTCAAAACGATATAAAATTATTAGGTGTATATTTTGTTTATAAATTGAATTAAGATTTATTAAAAATATGTTTAGCTAACAACATGCAAATGAAACGAAGTAACCAAAGTGAACAACATAAAATCTAAATATTGTTTGTATTAACGTAGAATTATCATGTTCTTTTAATTGACTTGATTATTAACTAGAGGATGATCTGTAGGTACTTGAATATGCAAAAATCGAGGACTGCATTCTACTATTGGATCTGTGTTAAAAATAGATAGAAATATAAAGAGCTCGGATTTTTTTACAGAAGCTCGGTTTTACAGAAGTTTTATTCAGCAAAGTATAATATAAGGTGTGACATTATGTTATTGTTTGTTTTATGTACAGTAATAGAAATAAACAATTTTGTCGTCTTGAAAAATTCTTCGTTTTTGAACTATAATCAAATCAGAATGGTAATCTAATTGTCATCTTTAATGTGGTTCATAATGATTCTATAATTATAATTTGATAGATGGGAGGTACTGCATTTGTTAACCGAGGAAAATAGAAATACCAATTCCTATATTTGTGTACCTATAACAACGTATAACGTTATACAGAGTAGTCCAATTGGAAAATTTCAGCATTCATGGGCAGAGAATTGCAAAAATTTTTTGTAATCATTGAATATAAAAAAATATCAATCAATTTTTGTTGGTTGCAAAAAATAACAGTTAAAAAATAAATAAAAAATAAAAATTGCGCCTACTCAGAAAATTGAAACTAAAAAGAAAAAATTTATATAAATATTTTCCGACTAATTAGGAAGTCTCGGCTTCGATG
This sequence comes from Chrysopa pallens, assembly GCA_020423425.1. Classification (NCBI taxonomy): domain Eukaryota; kingdom Metazoa; phylum Arthropoda; class Insecta; order Neuroptera; family Chrysopidae; genus Chrysopa; species Chrysopa pallens. The sequence goes on from JAEMTY010000159.1 coordinate 38,783, forward strand.
TCGAAGCCAATCATTGATAATTCCATTAATTCATTCCAATACTTTAAAAAGCCACAAAAATGGAGTTACTTATAGAATTTTTTAATTTAAAATTGTAAGATTTTTTAATAAGATTAATTTTTTTAATACTATTTTATCATATTATAGCATAAACTACATGCAGTATCATAACAAAAATCGGAAGCCAAATTCAGATTGATTTGAAAACGAATAAATAA
>JAEMTY010000160.1:0-38988 GCA_020423425.1 Chrysopa pallens
TAATATAAGAAAATTACAACATATTTGTTGAAATTTACTAAACTTTTACTGAAAAAAAGTTTAGTAAAATCCCTTCACGTATAGTAATTTTAAAACTCAGTTTTGTAAATTTACTATACTATTTATTATAATTTAATATAAGAAAATTACAACATATTTGTTGAAATTTACTAAACTTTTACTGAAAAAAAGTTTAGTAAAATTCCTAACACGTATTGTAATTTTACTAATCAAATGATACCCAATATGTTTAGTAATTTTATAATGAAGTATTGTACTTATACTATACATTCATTCTATATTCAAAATATAATAATATAATAAGTCATATAATAGAATAGTAAAAAATATTATATATATATATAGATTTTTATTTGACATAAATCAAAAAATACAATTACAACAATCGTTCGAGATACAAAATAATAATAATAATAATTACAAATACAAAAACAAACAAAACAAAAATTAATCAAATAATTCAAATAAAGATTGATACAATTTAAAACAAAATGATTCACTATTCAAAAATAAAAAATTAAATATCAATAAAATAATTTAAGAAAAATAGAAATAATAATAATAAAAAATATTAAATAATAAAAGATAGTAGAGTAGTCGTCATATGTTGATGTAGTTACTCTTTAGTATACTCTGTAGTATACGGCTCAATCATCGTGCTCAACTTGATGACTTTAGGATGAACATTTGTTGCCTTTCGGTTTCCACCCCGTTTCGTACCTTTCGGAGGGCAAATTTCGAAAAATAGTCTGAAATTTAAATTAAGTGGTAAATTAATTTCATATAAACAACAACAAAAACAAAATGACACAATTTTTAAAACATTAAAAATTGAGACGAAATAAGTAACAAAGGAAAACTGAAAAAAAATTTTTATTTAAAAAACGTCTTAATGCTAACTCTATAATGTCAAGCTAAATTCACAAACTTGACAATATTAATTTAGAGTTTAAAGATTTTTATGACATTTTTTCTTTCGAGAAACTTAAACTTAAAGTTTTTAAATGGAAGTCAAATTAAAAAATATTAATGCAGAAGAGTTGAAAGTTAAATTACAATAAAATTTTTATGCACTCACCGTTGAATTGCCTCCAGCGTTCCCTCGATTTCCTTAGGGTAGACGATACCAAAGACGTAATAAGTTAAAAAAGTAGTCAACAGTCCATCTTTGAATGAATCAGCATGTAGTATAATATCTTTCTCAATAACGATGTTGTACTGATTTTTGCTATCATGTAAATCTTTGCCTACAATGAAATGATATATATTCTATAAATACGGTTTGAATAAAAATTAAAACAAATAAAAATTCGATTGACGAGAAAAAAATTGTAACTAATGAATTAGCCTAATATTTATCAAGCTCATTTTTTTTAATATTTATGTAATTCCTTGAAAATCGTGTGGTACGTTTCATGAAACAATGCTTACTTTCACTACGTAGGGTCCATTGTTTATGTTGATAAATGAATGAATATTCCATTGAAGCTTCGAATAATTCGTATAATCAACTACTACTGGATTTAATAAAAAAAAATGTCTGTTTAGCCGGGAAAATTATTATAAATTTTTCAAGGGCAGATAATCAATAAACGTTGATATAATCATTAAATAAATTAGATTATATATAATAATCATTTGAATTTATTATCCTACATTTGAAAATATAACTAAAATATTAAATTACGAAGCTTACTATAAAATTTTCGTTGTGGTTAGCATTTCACGATGTAATTATTTACCAAAAATTAAATAAATGATAAACATTTATGCATGTAAAAGAAAATAAATAGAATGATTCCCCATTATGAATAATAAGATCATCATTTTAAAAAAACTAAATTAGAAGCCAAAATCTAAAAAATTATTAAAATAAATTTTTTAAACTTACTTGATGCCGATCGTTGAAACAATAATTTCATATCCTCAGTCCTGATCTATTGTAATTATAGTTATTGTAGAAAATTTTATCTTTGGTCGTTGTATGATTATAATAACTATCACCACATAACTTTCAATTTTTTATCATCTCATCTTCACTTTTTATTATAAATTAATAAAAACGTAAGGTTACTTTGAACTATTTCAAAAAGAATTCAATTACTTTGTACGATACCACAAACAAACACTATTCAGAATAGTGCGCAATATATTAGTCCAGTATTTGTTTAAAAGTCTATACTGCTGTCCTCTTTGTGAGTGAGAAATCGTCGTGATATTACAAAGAAATGAACAAACTTAAAACACGTAAACCCTTTGAAAAGCCGCTAGCGGCTAGTATGCAATTTGAATGTTTTCTCAATGTATAAATAATTTTTTTTCATAACATTATTTAAATAAAATTGAATGATAAGATTTTAATTATTGAAATGATTTTCTATATTATGTTTTATGAATAAAAAATTTTACTAAAAATATTAATTGTGATTTTTATATTTATACATGTTAGATCAAATTAAATACAAATTGTTAGTTTATTTTTTCAGGAACAAATTGTTGAAAAATTAAATTTAAAATATGCAAATATAAAATATTTGAAAAGCTGTTCAGAAAAATTTTTAAATATTATATTTATGTTAAACAATAACAAGTTTAGAGAAATTGTCCGACGCTGTAGGAAGTTACGGATAGGATCGCTAATAAATAATGAGAAAAATTAATATTATAATCTAGATAGAGTGATTCAAATAGAATCTTTATTTTAAAAGAATTGTATCGAGAGAAGTGTCGTTACTTATTGACAGAGTTTAGGCGCAGGCTGACTATAATGTTAAAACCCATTACTATATGTTATCTATATGTTATTAACTAAGACCGTAATATAATATAACAAGTACCTAAGGTCATAAAATCAAGAATATACAAGCTTTTTTATTCTAGCTGCACAAATGTGCCTTACATGTGTTATTCACATTTAAAAACTAGTAAAATAAAATACGTTATTTTTCTAAAATAAATATTTCTAGGAACAAAATATGTCGAATTCAACAGACGCCCACCAACTTTGGTCCCATTTTTTTTTTCAGTAAAAAATTTGTTATAAAAAAAAAAATAATATTGTTTTTTTTTAATATAGAGGATTTGAAATGAGTTTAAAATATTTGCATATTTTATTGAATCGCTCAAAGTCGGGATCCTAAAAAATTTATTGAATTTAAAGTTCAACGAAGATTAAGCAAATCGAAATTATTGATCATTAAAAAAAAAAATCTAAATTACATTATGAAATATTTTTGCATAAGTTAATTTAAATTTTTAGATAATTCTTTGTTATGAAAATAATTTTCAATGGCTCCATTGTAATAAATAAATAAATTTTTTGTACATTTTTTTTTGTAATTTTACTTCACGGAAATAAAATTACGAAAAACGTTTGTTAATATAAAAAATTTTCTATAAAATTACAATTCACAAAGTAACTGTACAACCGAAAATTGAATAATACAAAAAAAAGTATTAAATTTTCAAAGTCGTCATTGTAATTCCTATTACAACTTTAGTTCGTGAATACTAAAAAAATTCTGGTAAATAAAATTATAAAAAGTGTTTGCAAATATAAGATGTTTTTAAAGTAATTCAGCAAATAGTCTTGTAAAATTACTACACACATCAAAAAAATAATAACTTTTGGTAAAATTACAATTCATAATATATATTTCACAATCGAAATTTGAATATTACAAAGAAAATTACTAAATTTTTAATGACCCCATTGCAATTTCTATTACAACTTTGTTTTGTGATTTTACAAAAATTTCTAGTAAACCATATTACAAACAATGTTTGTAAATCCAAAATTTTTTTCATAAAATTCGACAAACATTTTTGTAAAATTACAATACAAGTAGGATTTTTACATCAAGATCGTAAAATTACAACACATCCTACTAATTTTCCTGACATTTTTTGAAAAATTACTAGAATTGTTTCATAATTTCGCAGTGGTAAACATCGATTTGTAATTTTACTCAACCTTTGTTTAGTAAAATGATTGTAATTTTACAAACATTTTTAACAGTGTAAGTATGCATGATTTTTCCATTGATAGTCAAAATTGAGCTGTAACTGGAGGTTATAACTGGAGGTTTTAGCACTGTCGACATTCTGTAAAATATAAACTATTCACATATTCACTAGCGCTGTTATTTATGTTTCGCGAAGATAAATCAGCCTCCAATCAAGCCAGTTCCATATTATTGGCGTAAAGAATGATATTTAGTTGCAATGCCCAATTATATTTGTTTGCCGATAATTCGAGGTGATTGTTGGCGAGATGAATGAGACAGCCTAAGTAAATTTTCGGTAGCGTTCAGTTATTTAATTTTTGGACCTTTTTCCAAAAAATTAGAGTGACATTGCTATGACAGCAATATGCCAGTGGCCAGTTTCTAAGCAAATTATATAATTAGGTGAGTTTTGGGACAATTGTATCCGCTATATGTTGAGTATATTGTTACATTTTTGAGTTTACGTACCTTCCGAGATTGTCCAACGGTCCGTCATTTTGTATATACGGATACACGCTGCGTTCAGCCACAGCAGACAAACAAAGTGCGTATGCTTATTTGTTCAAACGCGATCGCGTAATATTGTTATGCAATTACCTGGCCCAATTCGTGAAGTTAAAAACTGTGCTATAATTCCAAAGAGTTTTTGCCTATTTTTTACAATTAATTACAGAGTCAATTTATTCTATTTTTTAGTCTGATTAAAGCCTTCATTAAAAACAATACATAAAATTAATAGATAAATACTTTTCTACATAAAGAAAGGCTGGTAGATATCGATTATCGATAAAATCCATAAAATTTTTAACAATAATATCAATAATTTATGAATTGAAGAAAAAAAATTAAATACATTTTTCCTGCTTCATTACTAAGTAAAAATCAAGGTTCGTGTCTGTTTGTTCATTAACTTCTTTTAAACAATACAATAGATTTGAATATGGTTTTTAAGAATGGAAATAGTTTAGCTGTTTACTACATATTTCAAGTTGACACAATACGATGACACATGATTGTGATGTATGTAAATTTCATAGCAGATTCTCTAGACCATTATAATGACAGAAGTGATTTGTAGTCACGAAACTTATTTAAAAAAATGTAAACAAATTATAATATAGTAATGGTCAAAATATTTTACCTGTTTTAAAGTAACCATTGAATTTAAAAAAAAAAAATTAATCATTATATAAAATTTATCACTTTAAATATTGAGTCATACTCATATAGTTTTATTTATGTCACTGTTTATAGCTCTATAAATAATATTATAAAAGCAATTTTAAATTTGATTTTAAAAAAACTCTTTTATCAAGTAACGAAATACATAGATATGTTACAAAATTTTTTGAACTTACGGGATGCCGAACTTACAAAAGGATAGGGTAATTTCGTGTAGATATTTATTTTTTTAACGAATTTTAGACACTAATACTATGTCCATGAATATCAAGGAATTCGTCATAACAAATTTCCCTTCTATTCTGCGCTTCAGTTGGATGGAATCAATCACGCAAAAACGGTTCATCCGATTTGGATGAAACTTGGCATACAGATAGATTATGACCTGGATAGTACATAGTACATAGAATTAACATCGATGGAAAGAAAGATTATTGAAGAGTGTTAATTTTCATTAATATTTTCGAAATTATCACAGTTTTTGCTAATTTCTAATATCTGAAAGTAGGTGAAAATTAGATTGAAAAATTTTATGACATATATAATGGTCAAACAAATACAAAACGTATAATAATGACCTAAAAAAAATAACTTTAATTTGAAATGTCTATACAAACATTATTCCAATTTGACAGTCTTTGTTTGGGTCAATAGTATAATAATAACAATATTTACAATAATAAAAATAATAATAATATCTATTTAATATAAATATTTTGACACTTGAATAGGAAGTCACGTAATTTCCACGAATTTAAATACCACTCTCAATAAAATATATTTTAATATTCGAATCAAAACCAATAATTATTTAGGTAGTTAAGTAAAAGTACCTTTGTTATTGTTAATAGTATATAATTATACACACATAAATTATTACATTTTGTTTTTTATTAATATACAACATTATTATATATAATATATTAATTATTTATATTTATAATTTATTTATTACAACAATTTATCAAATAATTTGTATACATTTTTTTTCTTTATCTTTTAAAGATTCATTTTAGTTTATGACATGCAAGATGTCCCACATAAGCTTATTTATTATAAATTTACATACACATGTTATTCGAAAACTATATCTCATTTGAGAACAAGCGCAGACCCATTAGTAGGGACTACTAGTGCGACTAGTAGGAAAGTCATGCCTACAACCCTAATTTCGGTCAATAAGTTAATGTTACATGCAATGCCTTTAAATAGATGGATGTACATTGAATATCTCCTCGTACAGTTCCATGTTAAATAAACTGGCTATATATAAGTTAAATAAACTGGCTTAAATAAATTAGCAGATGAAGAATAATACTTCAGGGGCTCAATTTTCTTACCACTTTTAGATTCCAATACTAATGATTTAGAGCATATACTGCCTTCGGAGTTACTTGACGTATTTTAGTTAGAAGTTTTTCTATTTAAACCTAATATCAGAGTCAAAACCTGGGATATCGATATCAAGACAGGTAGAAAAGTTGCACCTGGTGTGCTAGCCATTTTTAAGAAATATGGAAGCGACTGTAATAAACGAGTAAAATATGACATTTAACGGGAAAATAATTTTTCCATACCAGAAAAACTTTGTTAACTAAGTCACTATCGGCCTCGATGAAATGGTTGAAAACAGAACGTTGTGATACTTGAATGAACTTTTATCTTGTCGGTGTTAATTGTGATATTATTAACACAAAATGTATTTATGGTGTTAAAGGAGTGTTGTAGCCCTTGAATTGAATTAGTCAGAAGCGCAGCATCGTCAGCATGGGGTAGAACTGGCATTCGAGTGTCACACAAATTTATGCCCTGCACACCCTCCCCTTAAAATATTCATCAATTTCACTTATAAATAAAAAAAAGAGGTCTTATGGAATTACCCTTAATACTCTTTCTATTACCTCGGCTACCATTCGTTGGTCTCGGCTAAAATCGCAAATGTTTTAGCCACTTTGTGCATAATCGAGATAGCTGTTACGTATTTTCTATTTAAACCTTAGATGTATAGTGTTCTCCAAAATAACGAATGTTCGACATAAATGAATGCTTTTTTAACTCCACGAAAACAGTGTTAAGTTTACCATTAGTCTAAGATAACTCTAAGCTTATCATCCCTTAGGGGATGTACAAAAATCCCTTAGGACATTTAACACCTCACCTTTAGAGAATATACAAAAATCTCTTCTTAGTAACTACTTACCTTGATGCAAAGTTTTATGGTTCTTAGCCAAGCGGTTTCGACTCTACGTTAATGTGTCACTCGGTTAGCCCCTGATTATTTTATGTGTAACATAATACAAATTGATCGACACTGATAGTTCAATTGGAAATGTCGTCGGCTGAAATGTCTGCAGTTTACTTATGCTACGGTTTCGATTCCCACCTTTAATTATAAATTGTGGTGATAAAATGGATTAGTGCAAATATATGCATGCACAGGTGCACCCAGCCTGTCTGAATAAATGAGAGCTGAAATAATCAGCGACTCTAGAGATTGGCTAATTCCCTCTTTTTTCGTTCTACTGGATGCAGAGATGCAAGGATGATAAGAAAAATAAATTAATATAAATATATTTATAAAATTAAATAATTTTTTTATTAAAAAATAAAATTGTTTCTTTTAAAGCTGCTTTTAAACGAAAGACAAAAATGTAAATTATACTTTGAAATGAAATAAATATTCACAACATAACTAAAAAAGTTAATTTATTAAAAAGATATAAAAACAAAATATATTGATTTTAACACTTGTTTCAATATTTCAATATTATTTTTTAATATTGTAGTTTTATGTTTCCTCTATATACAGATAACGGAAACAAATTTTATTTTGGTCAAAATTCAATTTAAAAAGATAATCACAAAAGACTGATTTTCATGACGTCTGACCCCACACAATATTTTATTTAACATCACGGACACAATATTTAATTTAACAACTATATCTATACTATAGTATAAAGTGGTAACATCTTTGAAATCAAGACTGACGTTTCCTAAATTTTACGATTTTTGATTTTTCTGAGCAACACGGGAGAGAAAAGTTTCTCACACAATACCAGATTTTTCATCATCGAGGTCTATATAGTCCTATTACATTCAAATTTAATAGATAGAACACTCATAAAAATTAAGCGGACCCATGTTTCTCAATTTTGAGACTTTCCATTTCTCTAGTATTACGGGAGGGGATCATACTTTTCACACAATATCATATTTTTCATCAATATTTCGACCAAATCTAGGGCATTCAAGTTTTAAAATTCGTCAACAAAATTAATTGAACCATTGTTTCTCAATTTTTCAATTTTTCATCTTCCTGTGCAGTACGAACGGGGGGAATTAAGTCACACAATATTAAGTTTTTATCAAATTGATCTACGTAGCCTTGACATATAACGAAGCGAAGCGAGGGTCTAAGATTTTCGAACAAGAATCAAGAGTCAAAAATCTAGATTTTCAAACTAAAATCAAATTTTATCAAAATAATGTACTTGTAGTACCGCTACAAACTTAAACATAATCTTTGAAGTAACGGATGCGAATTCTACATTGAAGTCGTACCCGCACAATCTAACAAGAGCGTTCACTGCTCAGCCCGATTTAAAACCGTCCGTCGCGTGCGGTGCGATGTACGCGTGCGGTGCAATATTTACGTTTGCATAAGCAAATTAAAATTAAAATCCTTAATAATATTAAGGATTTTAGTTTTTTTTTTTTTCATACTCCTTCTGCCTCTTTACTTAAGGGCTGAAAACGCTCTTAGCATAAATCAAAGAACAATTAATAGAAAAAGAACTTTAAAACGAGTATGTATATTAAAAAACTTGTATTTTATATACAGATGTTATTTATAGGGCTGTTTACGATTCATTTTTTTTTTTTTGCAAACCATTTTAATAAGTTTTAAGAATTAATTAACCTCTTATGACACGCTTGTTTATTTTATTTTTTATATAAACAGTTAGATACAAATAATATTTTAATGTTATTATTCAAAAATGTTTAGGTCCTAATCAAGTAGTCTTTTTTTGTAAATATAAAAACATTCTTTTCTTTAAAAAAAAAAAACAAAAAAAAAAAAAACACATAAATTTTGGCTATTAAATTTTTGCTTTGTAAAGGTCAATAGCATGGGTAAAAAAACTTGTTTTACGCAAATTAACAGAATGTACGTATGTGGTTTGTTCATTATGTGATGAACCTTAATAATTAAATATCTAACTGTTTAAAGAAGTCTTTATTTTAAAAAAAAAATACAAGTTTATATAACAAATAACAGAGTTTATTGTTTGGACTATTTTTAATAAGCATTCATAAAATACTATAAATATCCAGTCTATACAGTTATAATAATAATGTAAATTGGTATTACCTATATGTGTTTATTAGCCAAATTTTGGGTAAAATTATGGAGAAGTCAAAGATTTTACGAACAAATGTTTCAATTAAAAGTTTTTTCTTAGCAAACATTTTTGGTATCTGAATTATGGTTCAAAAGTTGAGTCATGAGTGCTCTGCACCCAATAGCTCATTCAAGAAATTAAACTCACTTTTTATGTCTAGATTACGTTACCAATATTTCAGTTCTCTATTTTTTGTTTTTCGTTTTTAAATTTTGGTTCAATATTTCCTAGTGTCACAAACTTTAGACTATAATTAATATACTCTGATATATTGTATATATGGCGAGTATAATAATAGAGTCGATCATAAATCTTGGAAATTTTACGAAGTAAAATTTTATATTCCTAGGAGCTAAAGACATTTTAAGACTACTCTTATAATTGCCACTATGATGCATTAAACAGAACCATAACAGAAATAAGACAGTACAAAAGGAGGTATAGCTTTTGATTACCATTAACGGAATTAAAAATGAAAGACAATACTCTTTTCTAAGTGTTCATAATAATAATAATAATAATAATAATAATAATATTAAGTCCTATTGTCGAACACTCGGTACAAGGTATAGCTATGACTTTTGTTTTCTCTTCCAATAGTACTACTAGGAACCAAAAATGGGCACTAACTCTTTAAACAGCCAACCGTTAATTAATGAAGTTAACAATCTGTTTAACGGATTATTTTAAAGGAAACTCCAAAAAAAATGTTAATGGTATTGTTAACTTCCGTCAAATTGAACCTTTATTAACTTTGCTGAGCTATACATTGATTGTTTGTTTTGTTGTCAGTATCCTGTTTATTTTGCTCATATTTGAACAAACAAGTCACCTATTATGTAGGATAAAAAAGGATTTGAACGCAGCATTTTATCCAATGTTTCAACTACTATGGTTGCAAAAGTATGATAGTAGCAAGATCTCTAAAACTAAGAATTTTATGGATGGAACACTTGAAAAAGTTCTGAATAGAAATACCGTTACTCGCAAATCTCTGAAAGTCCAGAGTTTTCTGAGAGCTTGGCGAGACTTAAATTAACAGAATCATTTACGGATGCTGTCTTGTTTGATAAAACAGTTTTAACCAATCTTTATTGAATATCATTTTTATTGTATAATTCATTGCTTTCAGATGAGAATCTTAATACGCTAATGTTTTTTTTTTCACCAATGTATCTTTCTTTGACCTAAGTATATGTATTTAATATTTTGTATTAATCATTTTACTAACTTGCATTTGTTTTATTTAACTAACTCCCAGCCCAATAGTAGTTTTGGATAATTAACTTTTAACGGTTAACCTTAACTTGCATCAAAATTACGAAAATGTAACAAATTAACTTATGGATTAACTGTGCCCACCTATGCAAAATGTTTTAGTTTAATGTAGAAAATATTTCTTTAAATATTTCGTTGACTTATCTTAACGTCCTTGAATTGACAGGATGTAACATCATAAGTCAGGAGTACGAAACACCAATTGGACATTTTACTCTTCAGTAAGACATGGGTAATGCTTTGCTCAACCTAAAGTTTTGTATTATTCTCAAATGCTATTTCTTAACCTACCCTCTTATAGTTTATAATATCTCATCGATTATGTTTGATACGTCCGGTATTATCCAAAAGATTGAAATTCAATAGTATCAATTTCTTGTGTCACTTTTTTGTAGAACCATTTTTTCTTTAAAATAAATTATATGGTTTCTAAGTAGATGGTTTGTATGTTTTTTCTTATCAGTTTATATGTTTCGGCAAGTTAAATTTTTTACCCGTTTTTATTTGCCTGGAAAATTTTTAGTTAACTGCGCGATAAGATTTTTAAGCTCGTCAGACAAAGAGTATAATTCCGATGAATAATTGTGTAGAAAATAGTATGCTGATTGAAGTATTAATTTTTCTAGAGAATCTTGATTATCTTGCAGATTGCGGTTAAAATTAATAAATTAAGGTATTGTCTTCTATTAATAAAAATAATGATGTAAATTTATGGGTGTTGAGTGTGCTTAAATTATTTTAATTACTAAGTATTATAATTACTTTATGTCATTTTCCCACGAAATCGTTATTGCAATTTGGATAAAATAGAAAATCAAATTAATGAATATTCTAGTCGTATTTTCAAAATGTTTGCCTAAACAAATACGTTAGTGCATAAAAAAAATTGAAAAATATATTTTATAAAATGCAGGTCTCAAAAAATTACAAAATTATTTTAATCTATGTTCCATAAAAAATAAAATAGTAATTGTAGAAATAAATTAGTCAATAATTAATCGAATTTTTTCGAGCGGTAGATTTGGTAAATTTATTTCTCGGCGTAATACTGAACAAAAAAAAAAAGATGAAGTACCTATAGAAGTGATAAATAAGACATAGAGGTTATTGAACTATGCTCGATGAATGATTAAAATTTAATAACATATTGTTAAACAAGTACTACCTTTTTATAAATATAAAAATTCTATTGTAAATCAAGATTTATCTATATTTTATATTGAATTTATAAATAAACAAATGTTTTGAATAAAAATATGGAATTGATTATCATAAAGAAGAGACAATAAATAAAATAAAATAAAATAAAATAAATATTTTATCAATGAATTAGAATCTACCTTATAAAAGAAAAACTGGTTTATTAATATTGTCAAAACAAAACAAGGTTAAACAATAACAATCAATTATTGTTGAAAAATAAAAAATAAAAAACAATAACAAAATTATAACACTCGTAAATCGTAAAATAACAAAAATCAGTTCAAATGGAAATTTACAAAAAGCCTGTATTTTTTTTCTTTTTTTTTTAACATAACGATCTTAAGAAAAAAACGTGTTTAGTGTTTTTGGTATAAATCAAAATAAATATCAAGTTACAAATCAAAAAAATTTGTTGAATATTTTAAAATTATGTTTTAATTTTTTTACTAACTTTTAGATTTTTAAGACTATGGCCACACACAAGCATATGTTAATGGCATATCGATTATGTTATTAAAATTTATATATGCACTTAGTATATATCTCCTCCCTCGAGCGCAAACAGTCCTGAAACGCAAATGAGATACGAGTTTTTCAATTCTAAATAAGTCTCTTAAACATTTTATTACGATTCTAGTTAAGACTCTTATGCGTTTACGAAATTGGATGCAAATTGACTTAATTCAAAACAAACCAGCTATACAGGCTATTAAAAGCGTCCGATTGGAACTAATCTACATGAAATGCAGCTGTTAAAATAGGCGTTGATTTCAATTAATCTATTAGTTCATTTTTCCTGTATGTTTATTCGCCATCAAGATAACTCAAACGAAAAAGAAGCTACATTTAAATATCATTTTCTTAATCTAAAAAGTAATTTCCAGTTATTGAATGAGCAAAATTGTTTAACTGGGTCTCATACCTAACCATATATTAAACAATAAGAGATAGAAAAAAATTAAAAGACAACAAATGTTTGTTGCAATTCGCTGCAATTCAATATATATTTCATTTTATAAACTAAGTACTTTATATATTTGAATAATGTTTAATTATTATTAGTCAAAATTAGATTCAATCAATAATTTTAGGCACTATCATCTAATAGAATTTTTTATTAGCCATATCAGGTTTCTCCTGGCTGATATGGTTTCCTCAGCTATTGTCAACTATTGACAGTTTCAAGAGTCGCTAAAATGATAATCTAGAAAGGCGTCTCTCTGAACATTTTTAACATGACAAAAGAAGTGAGCACTCTTCTACTCAAAGCCATTTGCATTTTAAGACTTTATTATTGAATCAACTACCAGCTTTCATTTGATATCATTAAAATTTTTCGTTATAATAGAATAAGCGTTAAAAAAAACAAAAAGGGAATTTTGTCATTGCGCGCTCTATGGCGATATTGGATGGTTTTGTTAATATCGTAAACAAGTAAGAAAAAAATCCGATTATTCTCTTAAATTGAATTAAAGAAGCTAGACTTTTATCAGAAATGTTGGAAATTGAGAAAGTACTTGAAATCAATTGAAACTAAGGAATTTTCTAAAAGAAAGGACACTATGACGAAATCTGTGAATACGAATCGTGAACTCGAAATTCTATTGGGATATATTTAAAAGATATAAAAGTAGTGTTAGACAAAATTTTAACAGAAATTGATACAATGGCGGAGAGAATCTACATGATATCGCGTTCCTAAGTGGTCACGAGTTTTTAAGTATGTCTGCAGATTGAAGATCTGCAGAAAATGGTGCTAATCTAGCTCGAAAAAATATTAAAAAAAATTTAATTGCAGTTAATTTTCGACAAATATGAGCCATAAACTGTGGTTGAGACGGATCTTGATAAGGTAATAAATTCTTCCACAGAAAAGAAAGCACGTGATATAAAGCTTTAGCCAGATTAAAAAAAAAAAAAGAATGCTGAGCCCTTAGATTCAAGAATTATCTGAAAAGATTGAAGAATTGTCTTTACTGCCTCTTATTTTTTCCTATTATATATTTCTTATGCTGATTGTGTATGTTTTTATGTAAATCATTAAATTATTATTAAAGATTATCTATACTTACCATTCTAGCTTGCATTCTATCAAATTTTCAATTATTTTTTATTTCAGATTTTAATTTTGGACTCTTTTAATATTAATACTCATGGACGAAATATTGAGAGCAATCAAAACTATCTATATCCACCATCATGGGTACGCAGTTTTCGACGGGATGCTGTAGAAAGTGTGCCACCACATACATATCCACAACGATTTCGAATAGTTCCTGGTGCTTACGATGACCAGTGGGAAGATGATGAATCCAATTTATTCAGTAGAGAAGCTGTGGAAAGCTCTCCTTTTACGTGAGTTATTTATTATTTTACTGTATACCAAACATTGTAATTTTATGATTTTTCGCTTAATTTTGAATACAAGTCAATGTAATAAATTACGAATAGAATGATGATTTTACTTTACGAAAATATCTTAATTTTCCATAATTTTTTTATTATTTAGATCAAGTAATATTTCTTGTAATTTTTATGATTTTATTTATTGAAATCTATTTAAGGAAGTACGAGCGCCAGGCGGTGTGGGGATAGGTATCGACTCTACCGCGGTAAGGGGAACGCAGTAACCATATGATTTTTTTTCAATATATAGATATACATTTAACATTGGCTAGTGGCGGCATTTATTTTTCTTTTAATTAATACACTTTAATTAGTCGGGCAAGTGTAAATGTTTTTGAATTAAATTTATCACTAATATATTTACTTTCATCCATAAGTTTTTTAAAAATATTCACCGACAGTTTTACGAGAAAAATACAGAAATGTATCAATGTTTGAAGGTTACCCCATAAGACCAATGTTAAATTGCTCAACTTTAAAGTTAATTATTTATTTAAATGATCGGGCAATCTCCTTCAAATTTTTGGAATTTGTTTAGACATATTTAAACTTTGTATTAAAAAAAAATCAAGCCTTTTATCAAAAGTTGCCTTGGTGCGCGTACTTCCTTAAGATGGAACATCTACTTTGCCTAAAATGAAACAAATTAATTACTTTTGGGTAAAATTGTAGTTTAACTGTGTTATTATCCAGTTAAGTTTACAGCCAGTAAAGCAAATAGTTATAAAACTTAAATGTCTAAAAAAAATGATTACACTATCTGCAGTATTATGTATGTAGCTAAAGATGATTAGTTGTATATATGGATTAATTATGTTTTATAAAAAGTTGAAAAAAGGAAAACGTTGAAACCATATTCAAAAAAATATAAAAACCTGAAAATCAGTAAAATAAAATAGGATATCGCGATTTTAACCAAAAACAACGCGGAACACTATAATTTATTTATGTTTTCATATGAATATTTTCAGTGCTGCCGAACAATACTCATTACCTTTAAGATCGGCTGTTGAAAAAAGACCAGCTCCAGATGCATCATATCGTAATTACTTACCTGAAGATGTTGAAACCGATATTTATGGACTTTCAAAAGCAGACAATCTGAAATTGTTTGGTAAGTGAATTCGTTATAGAATTAAATCTAAAAATTAATCTATATTAAATAGACATTGTGGATAGAGGATGTCATTCCAAGGATGTAGCAAATTCCTACAATGATATAACTCTATTACACATTTCATAGTTATAATCAATTTTACTTCGTAGTTCGATTAAAATTAAATCTGATTATTAAATTATAATTCAAATTTAATATATTAATTAATAATTTATTACCGAAATCGTTCAAAATAACGAATTTTTAATTTATACTAAACAGTAAAAATTTAAAATTGTACAACAAATAGAACTGACTTCAAAAAATTGATGAAGTTAAAAGTGAAAGATAATTTTAAACTAAAAATTCTATAAATTATTTTCTTGTAACTAGTTATTTTTGAAATCGATGTTAATCACATTCTTTGCTTAAAATAGATTAATAATTATTAATTTAAAATTATTTTTACAAATTTTTTTTAGTGTCGATTCTATTTTATCTTTTTCACGGTGTTGTATGTAAATCTACGTAGACCAATATTTGTCTTTTTGGTAATATTCAATCACCAAAAAATTATTTAGGCGAATTTAGCAAGTATTTTACCTCAAATTTTTATGGGACCACACAAAGCTGCTTCCTTAACAACTGAAGATGTTATTCTATGTTAAAAGCTATGCGTGATCAATCATAAAAGAAAACAAGTGAGAGAAGAGTGTTAATTGTTTATATACTCGACATTTGGTTGCGTATCAATGTTTGAAGTACTTTTAACCAGATCTTTTAATCGTTCATGAGTTATATTAATTATGTATTTATTTAATAAATTTGAGCTGAAATTGTGGCGAATCTAAACAATTGAATGAATCTTAACAATGAAAAGTGTTTCATACAAAACTTACTTGTTTGATGGAAACAAACATTTTTTGTTTTTAAATTATCTGTTATATAATAGTTAAATCAAGGACCCATTGGACCTAATGGACCGATTTTGAGAACTTAATCTTTTAGGCCTAGAATACGCCACCAAAAATTTCAGACTGCCATCTCTGTCCTCCGTTTTATAGTTATGCTGAAGACGATCAGACGCACAAAAAGGACAGACGGACGCACAGGTGAAAATGGACTGATTAGGAGATTTTATGAACACCTAAGGCAGGAAAAACTTATTCCTGCCTACAATAATTGCTTTAAACTAAAATTACAAACTTTAAACTAAAATTAATATAATCTGACTTACTCTATTTATGTCGAGTATAAAAATTTGAAAAAAAATTTATTGAAAGATTGATCAGTCTTAAAAGTTAAGATCTGTTTTCTCAGCCCATAACAATTGCAAATTTATTTACTTTTTTTTTAAATGTTTTTGTTATACCTGTAATGAACAATAGTTAAAAGTAACTGTTTCTAACTCTCAAATTGACTTACACCCTTTTTATTCTCCACAAAGGGTTTTTTCACGTATTTTTCACATTTTGAGTAAAATTTAGTAGTTTTTATTTTTTTGTTTACTTATTTATTTATCTCTCCAAGCACTATTAATCAAGGTTTAAAATTCAATGGTTGTTTAACATACCTACCACCTACCCTTGGCAATATATGAATGTAAATATGTAAAAAAATTTAATTGTGATAATCTCTAGCATAGCTGGTACTTCAGATGAAGATGGTTCATATTAACCACAAATTACATACCAAGTTTTATGCGAAAAAAATTAATTGACAAATATTTTTTTGCCAGCCATAACATCACCAATTATAATTTCAAATATTTCAACCAACAATTGCTACGACTAAAATTTATGTGAATCATCTTTAGCAATATCTAAATGTAAAATTAAACGCCTGACAGAGGATAATTTAATTTTCTTGAACTTTTTTTGTTGCAATTCTTTTTGTTAGAAAAGTTATGATAGTAATAATAATAATTTTTAACAGAAAATATATAAGTCAGATGTTCTCGAGTGTAAACTTTGACTAGGCCGGTTACAAAATTTAATTTTGAACAAAATAAAGTTGTTTTGACAGAATAAAATTTATAAGTAAAATAACACATTCTTATAAAGACATTTAAAAGAAAGTTAGTATTTTACAGGCCTGCCAAGTGACCGGGTAAAGTATGATATAAGTGTGAGATGGTATCTAAGACCCACTGTTTTTTTTTTGTTTAAAATTTGCTTAAGATGATTTCACTAATTTTTAGATTGCCTTCAATCTCTACGCAAAATTGTCTATCAGGTCTTAGACAATTATTAAAAAAGAGCTAAAATTTAAAAATAACAAATAAGAAAGGTGATATTTCATTTTGGTACAATTTTAATGAGAAACACAGTTTCTTAACCCAAAATTTGTATCTGATACTACTTTTTATTTCATACTTTTTAAATATAAATACTCAGCCATAAAAGAAATTATTTATATAACAATTCAACAATATTTTAGATTCCGAATGGATTACATCTTCAATTGATTATAAAGAAGCCTCAACACCAAAATTAGTATGCTATGTTGAAAATTGGGCATCGAATCGTAAGGAACCGTTAGCTTTCACACCAGAAAATTTAGATCCATATTTATGTACGCACGTGATATATGCCTTTGCGACCATTGATCCTCATTCCTTTGCTTTGGTGCCGCAAGATTATGAATATGATATTGTTCGTGGTGGATACCGATCAAGTACAGGACTAAAACAATTCAATCCTGAACTTAAAGTATTGTTATCAGTTGGAGGTATTCGAGAAAATATAGGAAATTTTGGTCAAAAGTTTAGTAATATGGTATCAAATCCGTATCGACGACAAGAATTTATAAAATCGGTTGTAGAACTATTGCAAAAGTATGATTTCGATGGATTAGATTTTCATTGGGATTATCCAAGTGCTCAAGAATTTGGTGGACGATTGGAGGATAGAGATAATTATATAAAACTTTTACAAGAAGTAAAATATGTTTTTAAACAACACGATTGGCTTGTGTTTGTGGATATTCCAGCAGTAAAATCCCGTATAGATGCTGGCTACAATTTACGAGAAATAGAAAAGGCTGTCGATTTGATAATACTTGAAACGCATGACTTTTATTATGAGCATCCTTTTGTAGCAGATCATCATTCGCCACTTTATAAACGTGATTACGATGAAGGTGTGCAAGTTTTTAACAATATTGTAAGTATTCCTCAAAAATTGTAACATAGTTGATGTTTTTCACTTGTTTCCTAATACATTCGAATTTTTTATCAAGATTAATTTTCTTTTTAATAGGAAATTTTTCTTTGTTTTTAGTTGATTAACGAAAAAGTTTTATGCACTAAAGTTTTCTCAAACGAGGAAACAACAACTCATTTTTTGAGTAAATTGGCCACGATAATCTATATTAACCTGACAAAGTGTTTTTACTCTGTAATCCTTAAAAATTATGTCTTCTCCCACACATTTGTGTGAATTTAGACTTTTATTTGTTAATTCACACGTTTCATAAGCTTATTTTTTGTTGTTTTTACTTAAGACCAAAAATCCACTACCCAATTAAATGTTGTACTTAAGGTAATTTAATTATAAATATATGAGTAATAACACCATACTCTGGAAAAAATTTATAATGAAATTAGATTAGTTAAAATAATTTTAAACTTGTTCATTTAATCAAAACAAATTAACTGTCTCTGAGTAACTACGCCTATAGACGCAAATCAAATACATATTGTATTTTATTTTGGTATTTATATTCAAAATACTTAAGAAAACAGGTAAAGAACTAATATATGATCCAACTTTTATATTGACTATTTAAATTAAGCTTCAGAAAGGAAGAATAAAGTTCAATCATTTTTATGTTTTAATGTGTCAGTGGGGCACCTAAATATGATAAAATAACAAAGTACCCCTTTTTGTAGAGGTGTGTTTTTAAGGGTTTTGCCCCAATCTCTTGAAGAATTGTTTTTTGTAGAAAATTAAATATTCCTTAGAAGTACGGTTTTTATAAATTTATTTCACCATTTTTAGGACTCAAAGTAATCCAAAAACAAAACAAAAGATTTTGAAAAAATTGCGTTTTTATTTTTATCCAATAATTTGGCCATAACTTTTTTATGCGGTATTCTAGTTGTGTACAAATAATTCTCCCTTCTACCCTTTTATTTTGGACATTTTCAATAGTCTATTCCACTGTTCGCATTTCTTGGTCGATCGTGTACTTTTTACAATGATTAACATACATAGGCAGACACATGATTTTTTATAGAATTGTGATTAGTATATAAAATTTTTTTATTTTAGGAATTTGCAGTTCAGTATGTATTGCATTCTGGTGTTTCTAGATCAAAGACAGTATTAAGTTTAGGTCTATATGGCCGTACATTCACTTTGGCAGATAATAATATTACAACACCTGGAGCATTAATAACTGGACCTGGTGTTGAAGGATATTATACTCAAAGTCCAGGATTCTTAGCATACTATGAATTTTGTGATTTGTTATCAAACAATAAGGTGGAAAAAAATCGTGATTCAACTGGTGAACCATATATTGTGAATGGAAGTCAATGGATCGCATATGAAGATGAGGACAGTTTACGTAATAAGGTAATGAAAAATAACGTATCTATACTTACACAAACAAATAAAATCAATACGTTTAAAAATACGATATTATTTTAATATTAGTAATGAAATTTAACATTAAGCACCAATAAAATCTTTTCTCTAGGATGCACTTTCGCTAGGTCGTATCCGTGTGCACTAGATCATCATCGAATTCGTCTACCGTCGATCTTGGTTTGTTGTTTTGGGAATATTTCGCGTAGTATCCGCCTAATCATGTGGCCAAATCACCAAAGCTGTCAGTTTTGAATGAAAGTCGATTCTTCTCGTGTCTTTTCCTCAACACGTGTGAAGTACTTTATACCAACACAGCCACAGGCAAACAGTCCTACTTATAAAAATCTTTAAGTAGAACACGATTGTAGCTTGTAGCGGTTTCTGTTTCTTATTGATAGCTGTGTTAGAGTGTTAAAATAGCGGAACCTGGCAATAACTCTCACTTCTGGAGTTTTCTCGCTTAACGAATTCTCATTTATCTAAATTTGACTATATAATTTTTCAAAATATCAACTTTTTATGTTCCTCTATTTATTACAGTTAGTTTCTACTATGGAAGTTACGTGTTATTTATATATCATTTTTGACTTTCCAGTAGGAAGTTAATAGGGTCGATTTTGTGAGTTCCGAATTATTACATATATTTACGTTTCAAGGTTACTAGAACTCAATGCGTGTTCGGATTCAGCTATTTTTTTGTTGACGATATGTGAAAATAATTTTTGTTTTTGGTTGTTTTTAGGTTTTATACTTAAAAGATATGGGACTTGCTGGAGCAGCAGCATGGGCAACAGATTTGGATGATTTCCAAGGACTATGTGGAATTCAATCACCACTATTAAACACCATAAAGCACACGTTGCTAAATATGGAAAACTTGATAGAAGAGCAAGTTGGAAGATGTGAATCCGAGGGTTTGTTTAATGACCCTAAAGATTGTTCGGCGTTTTATTTATGTAAAGGAGGTTTAAATTATCATTTATCTTGTTCAGATAATATGTTGTTCGATGTCAAATCAGGTCAATGCATACCTGCTCGATCAGGTGATCATTGTATACCTGGTGTTAAAGTACAAGCCAAAATATCAAGAGTTGATGAAGATAAAAAAGTAGTATGTTACTTGACAAATTGGGCATTTTATCGAAAAGGTGAAGGAAAATTTGTACCGGAACATTTAGATCCAACACTTTGTACTCACGTTGTATACGCTTTTGCCAGTTTGGAACCTGAACAATTGATTGTGAAAGAATTTGATCCTTGGGCTGATATAGATAATAATCTGTATAATCGGGTGTCCTCAATTCCAGATGCAAAAATTTTATTAGCTCTAGGTGGTTGGACTGACTCTTCTGGTGATAAATATTCACGACTTGTAAGTGATGGTACTTCTAGACGAAAGTTTGTGGTCAGTGTTGTTTCATTCCTTCGTAAACATAATTTCCAAGGTTTACATCTTGATTGGAATTATCCAAAATGTTGGCAAAGTAATTGCAAGAAAGGACCTAAATCGGACAGACCTAACTTTACAAAATTAATTCAAGAATTAAGAAAAGAATTCAACAAACAAAGTCCTCCATTAATTCTGGCAGCAGCTATTTCGGGCTATAAAGAAGTTATTGATGTGGCATATGATTTGGAATCGTTAGGTGAAGCTTTAGATTTTATGTCTGTAATGACATATGATTATCATGGAAGCTGGGAGCCAATGACAGGTCATGTTAGTCCTTTGTATCATAGATCTGGTGATAAGCATCCACAATACACTACGGTAAACATTTTTAAATTAATTAATGCAACTAAGTATACTGTTTGAAAAAAAACATATGCCTTATGGAAAAAACCATTCAAATTTATACTTAACAATGTATTTTTGGTATACATATAGGTATACTAGACCAGGGCAGAAGCCTTTAAAAATGGTAAAAAGTGAAAAAATGGTAAGGTTGTAGGTAATACATGGTACTCATTAATATTTCTGCCTCTTTTAATAAGTTTGATTATCGAAATCTACATAAATGTAAAAATAATATATGATTTTCTGTTTTACTGGAAAAAAAAAATTTAGTTGAATCGACCCAATTTGTATGATCCTTAGATAGATCATTACTTAATAGACGCAATGTTTATGAAAAAAATTTTATTTTTAGAACTTCACAATGCAGTATCTAGTTCAAAATGGTGCTCCTCGTGAAAAAATTCTTCTTGGAATACCATTCTACGGTCAATCGTTCACATTAGCGAGACATGATGGCATGTACAACTATAATATAAAAGCAGCAGGTCCGGGAGATGCTGGTGAATTTACTAAACAACCTGGAATGTTAGGATATTTTGAAATATGTTATCGAAGTAAGTATATTGAAATAAAAATTACAAAATAATGTTGTTTAATATTTTAAATAATTTTTATTTTTAGTTAAAAATAATAGATGGCAAGTGAAAGAAGATCTATCAAAATCAACTGGGCCATATGCATTCTCTAGAGATCAGTGGGTTGGATTTGATGACGTGAAATCTGTTGAAGAAAAAGTAAATTTTTATAGTAATTCATTATTTTACTAATTTATTCGGGTGTAGTCATGATTATTTATTTATTTATATACTTATTTTTGATGACTCATTTATTTAATTAATTAATTATTAAAAATACAAACAATTCATTCAATGTTTAAAGTAAACATTCTCATTAAAACAATATTTAATGTGAACATTCTCTCACTTTACTTCGTCTAAATTTGGAACTATATTGCCATGATTTAACTATGCCCAAATCGGAACAATTCAGATTGAGTTTGTATTATCTATAATATAAAAAAAAAGTCGCCAAACCCGTTGCTAAGCGCAAAAATCGGGAACAGCTAGGATACCTAGTTGAGACAATTTGTTTTATTTCATATCAAAATATGAAACTTAAAATGGATTCAGAAAAAAAGAAGTTATAAGCTTGTATAAATTACCTACGTCATACATGACAATCTTCCTCTTGCTTATTTTTAAAGATTTTTATAAAACGGCTTCAGTTGCCTGTTGCTGAAGTAAAGATGCTTTATTCGAATAGACTATTTTTTACAAGCATACTTTGACGTAAGTCACGTCATTAACACTTTGAGCAATATTGATTTGTTTTATTCTTGAAAATCAAACTCTACAAGATAAAATATAAAATAGTTTTAAATTCAACTCATTCGTTGATGAAAAGATAAAAACGAATTTGGCTAGCACATAATTTTTTCTTGTTTTGTATCTTTTTCAACAATTTATAACAAACGCTAAGTTTTATTTCAAAATTTTGTTTGGAAAACGATTTATGTTATTTTAAATAAAAATATCAAATTTTGCTCCGTTTATGAATAATAACCTAAATAACTTTGTTATTAAACCTTACTTTACACCCGGTATCGTTTATTTTCGTCCTAAACGATGACAAAATAAATCAATATTAGCATTTTATTTTGAGCAAAATTCAATTATTTAACATAAATATTATTGGACATCGACAAGAAAATTATTTAATTGTAGGATGTCATATTATTATGAATGTAATGATTCATATATCCATAACTCTCTATAGTTGCATATGTTTTACCCCTATTTTAATTCAATCAATTGTTTTAGATGAAATATGTCATGGAAAATGATTTTGGCGGAGCAGTAGCATGGACAGTAGATTTAGATGATTATTTAAATAGATGTTGCTTAGAAGCTTTTCCACTTCTAAAAGCCATCAATAGAGGGTTAGGTAGATTATCGGAACCAATTCCAGTGGGAGGGGACTGCACCAAACCACCAGAACCTATCACTCCACCAGCACCAACACTTACTACAGGTGTTGATTCGGGTGCTATGAGTAGCACAACACCGATGCATGAGCATCCTATTGAAGACGAATATACTACACAAAAAACTACTACTTGGCCAAGTTGGGCACAATCATCAACGACCCAAAAAACTACAACATGGCCTAGTTGGTCACAGACTACAAGATCAACCACAAAGAAACCATCTACATCCACAGTTTGGTGGGTTCCTTCCACAATAAGTACAACAACAACTACTACTACAACTCGCAGACCAACAACCTCAACTAAGAAACCAACAACAACTAGAAAACCAACAACAACTAGAAGACCAACAACAACTAGAAGACCAACTACAACTACTGAAAACTCACCACCAAGTACGACTATTCCATCACCAGCTGTAATTATGCCAGAAGTTGAGCATGAAAAACCCCCAGGAGAAGAATGCGAAGCTGGTCAATATCTTCCAGATCCACAAAATTGTAATGCCTATTATAGGTGTATTTTAGGCGAACTACGGCGACAATATTGTGCCGGTGGATTACACTGGAATAGAAACACATTAGTGTGTGATTGGCCTAATGTTGCTAAATGTAAAGAGACAATTAGCGCGAGACCAACAACAACCAGACGCCCAACGACTACTACACGTCGTACAACGTCTAGGCGACCGACCACTAGCACAATGAAACCTTATATGCCCGAAAGCTGGACTACAACAACCAAACGCATTACAACAACAGACAGATATCCAAGTACAACAACTCAATCGTCTGTAGAGTGCAGTTCAGGACAATATTATTCCCATGAAAATTGTAACAATTTTTATGTTTGTGTTAATGGCGTGTTAATTTCACAATCTTGTGGTCCAGGTCTAGCATGGGATCAAGAGTCTACCATGTGTGACTGGCAATTCAAAGTACCATGTAATTTACGAATGAAAAATAAATTAATGGCTGCACATACCAAAGCAAATGCTTGTAAGTACCAGAAAAAGCAATAAGTATAATATAAGTAAAATATCCATAATCCCGAAAAAATTGTTTGACTTTTTTTATTAAGGCCTGAAAATTACTAATAACAAGTGAATATAACAACTAACAGAGTTGATTGTTTAGATACTCGACAATTTATTTAGTAACAATGTTTGAACTATTTTTAATCATTAGCATTTATTAAATAATCTAAATATCTAGCCTATACAGCTGTAAATATATATATATTATAATAATATGTTTTCTATTATCAATTTTTGTTATGTCGTATACTGGTCAAGTTTTGAGTAAAGAAGGTTATATTCGTACAAACCTGGCTTTCAAAGACATGCATATTTTTATATTCTTATAGACGTCTCGGAGCCAAAGTTCTCTAATTATTTTTGTATAGATTCTTTTAAATCTCTCTTAAATGTTTTTAAAATTATCATCAAACCTACATACAACCTGTCCCTTTAGAATTCAATTCATATGCCTGACTATTAATTAATTTTTTACTTACAAAAATCTTTTGCATATTACTATTTGACCAGGCTTTTATTTCTTGTACCATATCTAGAGCTTGTGCGCCTAAGATATGAAATGTTTTACCAGACAGGTCTCTCCTTAACACAAGCTCATAGAATATTTGTTGAATTATCTAAACCTAAGTTGACCATTGTTTTTAAGGATATATATTTTCTACAAATAATTTTTTCCTTGCAGCAAAGCCGCAACCAGATAGTAAATGTGACGTTGGAACTTTTACGGCACATCCAGAAAATTGTAACCAATATATGATGTGCCTTTGGGGTAAATATCAACTATTTAGTTGTGCACCAGGATTAAGTTGGAATAATGTAAGTAACATCTTAGTATCGTTCGATGTAGATTTTTGATTGGTTATTATATTGGCCATAATTATGATATTGTTATGATTGGTCAAGTTCAATATCTTTAATTCAATTCGATCTTATTCATATTCATTCATCTTATTTTTTATAAATTAAAAATTCGCACATACCTAAAAGTAAAAACCAACATTTGTATTGAGAAACCGTAACCTATCGCTACTCGATTTTTCTAAACTTTATTTAACATCTTAATAAGAAGCTGCCAAAACAATTTTCCCTTGGTTTCTCTTGTATTTTTTATTTTTATTTTATATTACTATTAAAAGCTTTTTATTTCAATCGATTTTCTATCATTCGCCGTATTTTATACCCACATCAACTAAGTCTTCTTAAATAAGTTATTTGTACACCCAGAGTTTTAATTATTTTACTCAACTTTATAATTTAAATTTTTTTCAGCAAAGAAAAACGTGTGACTGGCCAAAAACTTCCGAATGTAGTTCTGATGAATCAATTGAAGAAATTTACATAGAAGAAGAAATAATAACGACCCGCAAACCAACTACTACAAAACGACCTACAAAGATGCCTACTACTATTACTATCGCTTCCGTAGTTACATCTACAAGTACTTCTAAGCCAAGTACAACTACATCTGAACCGAATCTTATATTACAAAATGGCAAATATAAGTTGGTATGCTACTTTACAAATTGGGCTTGGTATCGTAAAGGCTTAGGAAAATATACACCTGAAAATATTAAGGAGGATTTATGTACCCACATTGTATATGGTTTTGCAGTGTTAGATTATGAAAATCTAATTATTCGAGCACACGATTCATGGGCAGATTTTGATAACAGTAAGTTCAATGTTAAAAGTTTAATGAAAAAAACAAATAAAATAAATTTACTGTTCTGATTAAATTAATATACCTTCGACATGGCAAGTATTATGTTCTGTGATCCGAGGTTGTATGGCATCAACAAACGAACAAACGAAGGTTCTTCACTAGGTATCGCGATGCCGGCCTACTCTCCGTTTTAGTGGTAGTTCAAGTGGTAGTTCAAACCAACCATGTATGCTGCTTGATGGTTAAACCTGCTGAGGTTTGATAATATATAATTAGTAGGTTTTCACTGAAAATTGTTTTCGACCAGTGTAGTGTTTAGGATGTTCCTTAGAAAACAGTTATTGCTAATTTTTAACTGTCCGGTGATCTTATGAGAGACGTTCGAGGTTTTACATCCGAACTGAACAACACTCATGACATTGATTTCAAATATTTTCATTTTCATGTGTCTCCTGATGTAATCTCCAAATAAATCAAAGTTGGGCAAACGCAGCTTTGGCTTCCTTTATTCTTAGCAGCACATCTTCATCAATGCTACTATTTTCGGAAGATGATGTTTGAAATATTTATTTTGTTCAAAATGGTCTAGTTAGAGAGAAGAGAAAAATGAAAATCTTATAAGCATGTTTCATTTTATACCTAGCTGTTTTAAGATTAGTTTTGATAAAACATTATAAAATAACTTGGCCGTAATAAAATAAAACTATACTCATTTCGGCATAAGTAGAGAAAAATGAACGTTTTAGTCTACATTATATTACATGAAAACAGAAAGGTTTGAAAAGATCGCAAATTGAGCTTTGCAGTCTTTGCATGTTTTTTAATAGATACTTTATAACTATGTAAACCTTACACATAAAACTTACAAAATTAAGTTGAACTCACGTTCAGAAATCTGCATTGGCCTATATTTTATGCAAGTGGGGTAAGCTGAGCAATAAAATGTATTTGATGTTTAATTATGAAGTTTATAACCACAATCGACTATGCCTAAGCCGTCCAAGTGCAGCATTAATTCTGCGCCGGACCTTTATAATTAATAATGCTTTTTCAATATAAATTTAAAATATTTTTGTTTATTGTTTAGAATTTTATTCACGAGTAGTTGCATACAAAGCAAAAGGTTTGAAAGTCACATTGGCTCTTGGTGGTTGGAATGATTCAGCGGGCGATAAATACTCAAGACTAGTTAATAATCCATCAGCCAGAAAACGCTTTATCAAACAAGCATTACAATTTTTAGAAAAATATAACTTTGATGGATTAGATTTAGATTGGGAATATCCAAAATGTTGGCAAACAGATTGTAAGAAAGGACCAGATTCAGATAAAGCCGCATTTGCAGCGTTTGTCGAAGAAATTAAAGCTGAATTTGCACCAAGAGGATTATTACTATCAGCCGCAGTATCGCCTAGTAAAACAATCATTGACGCTGGTAAGTTATTCTTAAACCTTAAAAATACTAAGGAAGTTCTAATTCGATGTCTTTATTTCAGGTTACGATGTGCCATCAATATCCAAACATTTTGATTGGATTGCCGTTATGACCTATGATTTCCATGGACAATGGGATAAACAAACTGGACATGTTGCACCATTATACTATCATACAGATGATACTATCTCATTCTTTAATGCTAATTATTCAATTCATTATTGGCTTGATAGTGGACTTCCACGTGAAAAGCTTATAATGGGTGTTCCATTATATGGTCAATCATTTACTTTAGAAAATGCTAAAAATAATACTTTAAACGCAAAAGCACCTGGTCCTGGCCAAGCCGGAGAATTTACTCGAGCTGCTGGATTTTTAGCTTACTATGAAGTAAGTTTAAAATTTAAAATATTTATATCTACGTTTACATGATATAATAAGATATGAATCGTCTTGTTCTTACAGTAGAAAATAATATAATCTAATTGAGAAATCAAACTAGACATTTTTTGGGTGGCTATTACTAGATTGCTTTCCAATACGACACCCCTCTCCAAAATCTGATATACATTCTACTATTTATCGTATTTTCAAACAAAATCCAGCAAATTCTCATTACTTATAGAAATAATTTTTTTTAAATACATATAATATATATAGATATAATTTAAAAATTATATCAAGTGTAATGTATGATACTTAATTGTATGATTTCTAGATATGCGATCGCGTTAAAAATCGTGGTTGGACTGTTGTGCAAGATCCAAAGAACCGGATGGGTCCATACGCTTATAAAGGAAATCAATGGGTTTCATTTGATGATGTAGCTATGGTTAAGAGGAAAGCTGAGTACATTAAACATATGAAATTAGGCGGTGGCATGATTTGGGCTTTAGATTTAGATGATTTTAGAGATAGATGTGGAGAAGGTGTACATCCTCTTCTTACAACACTTCGAGATACCTTAGCGAGTGAAATATCAGACTATGAAGCTTCTGAGCCTTATATTCCTGAAGAAATAACGGAAACTACCCAAATGACAACGGTAACAAAAGTCCCTTATACAATGAAGCCTACGTCAAAACCAATTGAAGAAATTAAAGAACCTGTAAGAGTAACTTCTGCAAAACCGATGATTGCAGAACAACCAACTCGTGTAAAAAATTCCGATTACAAAGTTGTTTGTTATTTCACTAATTGGGCTTGGTATCGACAAGGAAATGGAAAATTTGTACCATCGGACATTGATCCTGATTTATGTACACATGTGGTATACGGATTTGCTGTGTTAAATGGTGACGAATTGATTATTAAACCACATGATACATGGGCGGATTTCGATAACAGTAAGCAACACTCTTTTAAAACAAATTCACTATCAATTTCGATATTTAATATAAAAGTAAATTTAGTGTTAAAAAATTTAAATTTAACCCTAGAAAAAATATTAATCCTACATAAGTAGGACCGCCAAAACGGTAGCATAACATATATTATATCCAACATGGAATAAACACTCAGACTACCATTCAGTAAGTTAGTTGCACACTCCGATCCTGCTAAACTACTTGTGTTCTATCTTGTAGCACATTTTATCCCTTTATTTCACAATAAATAAAATATATGGGATAATACTACCTATAAAATTTGGAGTACCCACAATTATTAATAATTTTACTAAACAATATTCGTTTCAGAATTCTATTCCAAAGTGACTGCGCTTAAATCAAAAGGCATAAAGGTACTCATTGCGATTGGTGGATGGAATGATTCTGCAGGAGACAAATACTCACGATTAGTAAACAGCCCATCAAGTCGCCGAAGATTTATTGCCCATGTTGTTGATTTCATTGTGGAAAACAATTTTGATGGTTTAGATTTAGATTGGGAATATCCAAAATGTTGGCAAGTTGATTGCAAAAAAGGGCCAGAATCTGATAAGGAAGCATTTGCACAATTCGTTCGAGAATTAAGAGCTGCATTTAATCCTAAAAATTTATTACTATCGGCAGCAGTTTCACCTAGCAAACGTGTAATTGACGCTGGTTATGATGTACCGACTCTTTCACGAGATTTAGACTGGATTGCTGTAATGGCGTATGATTTCCATGGACAATGGGATAAAAAAACTGGTCATGTAGCTCCAATGTATGAGCATCCTGATGATTGGGAAAAAACCTTTAACACTGTATGTTTATTGCATTATGAATTTTATGGAAATTTAATTTAATCATTTATATATATTTTAGAATTTTACAATTCATTATTGGATATCTAAAGGTGCAGATCGGAAAAAACTAGTTTTAGGAATGCCATTGTATGGACAATCTTTTAGTTTAGCAGATAACAACAAAAATGG
Organism: Chrysopa pallens; assembly: GCA_020423425.1. NCBI lineage: Eukaryota > Metazoa > Arthropoda > Insecta > Neuroptera > Chrysopidae > Chrysopa > Chrysopa pallens. The sequence goes on from JAEMTY010000160.1 coordinate 30,470, forward strand.
ATTAAATGCACCAACTTATGGTGGTGGAGAAGCTGGTCGAGAAACACGAGCTCGAGGATTTTTATCGTTCTATGAGGTAATGAGAATTTCAAAAAATAAATAACATTTATCCTTCTTTATACTAATTTAAGCATGTATTCCTTTCATGGAATGCAAATATGCACTCCATACTTGGACTCCTCCCTTGACGCATTCCTTCAATTTTTCCACGTCAGCTGCGCACAATTTAGAGACATCTAGCTACAGTCGGTATCTGTAGCTATATGTCTATAAAGTCCTATGCTGATCTATAAAGTCCTTCTCGTTCCACACATAGATATATATGGATTACTACAGGACGTACAATAGTCTTGTATTATGAGCTTTAAGCTTCTGAAGAGTCCGTGGAATTTCATAGGTTTCTGGAAGAACAAATTACATCATGTATATGGTCTTTATGACGTTCATATTGTAACGTTTATATTCTCTGCTCGCTAAAACTCTCCCACTGCTTCTTATATGGACTTTCCCGTTCAATCCATGAAGTCGACATCGTTTTCGTGGGGGTAATTTATAAGCGTTCCTTGCAAATAGTTCTAAGATTAGTGTGAATATTTCTTGATGCGCTTTTTAAAGACAAGTTGAAAAGGGTCGTTGCCAAAAGATCACCTTGCTTTTCAATAGGTCCTACGTTGACTATAAACGCCTAGTCAAAAGATCATGTCATGTTATCTTTTTTAGGACTCTAGGCCTTCATAAACCGGATCTTTGAGTATGTAGGTGTATATTCTTTTATTTTTATAAAAAATAATGTGTTATTATACAGTATTTTTTTTATAAAGTTGAAATGGGCCATCGAAGTTGGGTGATAGGTGATCCAATAATACTCTTACTTACTAATAAAATGCTGAATATGGAAACAATTCAACTTTTTATCTATATTATCAAATAAACAATAGATGCTCGTACTAAAATTTTATTTTATTTTAGATTTGCGAAAATATTCAGAAAAAGGATTGGAAAGTTGTCAGAGATCGTAGAGGTAGAATGGGTCCATATGCATATCTTCGTGATCAGTGGGTGTCCTTTGATGATACTTATATGATTGCGCATAAGGCACAATATATTAAAGCTATGGGTTTGGGAGGAGGAATGATATGGGCGTTAGACTTGGATGATTTTCGTAATATTTGTAACTGTGAAGAATATCCATTACTAAAAACCATTAATCGTGTATTACGTGGTTATCCTGGGCCACAACCAAAGTGCGATTTAGGAATTGCTGAAAACTCCCAAAACCATCAAACTACCACAACTAAACGACCATTGGCAACATCTACAAAGAAGCCATCTACGACTACTATGAAGGTCACAAAAAAACCAACAAGAGTATCAACAACTACGCAAAAACCGCATACTACGACAATTGAAGTATCAACGAAAAAGCCTAAACCATCGAATGAAGCTTGTTCAAACGATCGCATGTACGTTGAACACGACTCAGATTGTAATAAATACTATCTTTGCAATTATGGACTTCTTCAAGAACAAAAATGCCCACATGGATTATATTGGAATGTAGATCATTGTGATTGGCCAGAAAATACTCAATGTACAGATATAAATGAAGTGGAAGATATAAAACCTATAAAGCCAACTCCAAAACCACAAACTACAGTAAAACCCGTAAAACAAACCACAAGTTTAATAAGACCAACAACCACTACAAAACCACAATATTCAGAAAATAGTCAATATAAAGTAGTATGTTACTTCACAAATTGGGCATGGTATCGGCAAGGTGACGGTAAATACACTCCAGATGATATCGATTCTAATCTTTGTACACACATAGCTTATGGTTTCGCGGTATTAGATTCTAACTCACTGACCATTAAACCTCACGATTCCTGGGCAGACATTGATAATAAGTTTTATGACCGAGTTACTGCATTGAAATCAAAAGGAATAAAAGTTGTTATTGCTATTGGTGGTTGGAATGACTCTCTAGGTAACAAATATTCTCGATTAGTAAACGATCCTTCAGCCCGTGCAAGGTTTATTACTCACGTAATTGAGTTTATCGAAAAATGGAATTTCGATGGTTTAGATTTAGATTGGGAGTATCCAAAATGTTGGCAAGTAGATTGCACAAAAGGACCTGATTCTGACAAAGATGGATTTGCAGCGTTAGTCAGAGAACTAAGTAATCACTTCAAACCAAAAGGTTTATTGCTATCATCAGCTGTATCACCAAATAAAGCTGTAATTGATGCTGGATACGATGTGCCAATACTTAATGAATATTTTGATTGGATTTCGGTTATGGCTTACGATTTTCATGGACATTGGGATAAACAAACTGGGCACGTTGCCCCACTTTTCTATCATCCTGAAGATACTTATAAGCACTTTAATGCGGTATGTTATAAAAACACTTAGAAATGTTTACAAATTCCTAATTAATGATTTTTTTACAGAATTTTACGTTGAACTATTGGATAGAAAAAGGTGCGTCGCCTTCAAAATTGATTATGGGTATGCCGTTGTATGGCCAATCATTTAGTTTAGCTGATACTAATAATCGTGGTCTAAATGCAAAGTCTTATGGACCTGGTGAAGCCGGTGAATTTACACGAGCTGGTGGTTTTCTCGCTTATTATGAAGTAAGACATTCAACTTTTTTATATACATGAGATTATAATTAATTGACATTGATGATTCACAACAACAAAAAACGTCCTATCATTAAGCATTCGAGTTACTCTTGATTACATTACGGGAAATTGCTGCATTTTGTATTATTAATCGCTGCAGGAAAACATCGTAAACATCGACAATGTAACCGTAAACACAATCTTTTCACGGCTTCAGTGTTTATGCGCTTACTAGTGCATAAAAAATAAAAAAAATTGAAATGTACACATAAATTAAATATTTAATTGACCACTTATCTATACTAATATTATGAAGAGTCTACCTTTTAATCCAAAATTACCACGGAGACAGGAACTACCCGAGTGAAACCGCGTGGATTTTATGATGAATAAAAATGCGTATAATTAATATCAATTATTATAATTGTTAGTATTGCATACTGCACAGATATTGAGTACCCATCGATAATTTTTACCTGTAAACTGTCTTTTAAGTTTAACCCGCGGGGATAAACGTCGAATTATCGATACTGCTTGCAAGTGTTTCCACTGGCAACCATATATCGATGTTCAACCTGTTAAACGATTCAAAGTAATACCATTGACCGCACAACAAATTTATGGATTTTGGGTATAAAAAAAAAACCTATTATTTACTAGATTATTTGTTATTCATTTATTTATTTCTTTTAGATCTGTGATCGCGTTAAAAATCGTGGATGGGACGTTACAAGAGATTCCCTTGGACGAATTGGACCTTATGCCAACAAAGGCAATCAATGGGTGTCATATGATGACATTTCGGAAATAAAACGAAAAACACAGTTGGTGAAAAAAATGGGACTAGGCGGTGCTATGATTTGGGCTTTAGATTTAGATGATTTTAGAAATCGTTGTGGATGTGGGAAACATCCTTTGTTGAATACAATAAATAATGAATTAAGGAGTACATCACGTTACAGTAGTAATATTTATTCACGTGATTGTGCTTAAGTCATTCTAGATGAAGAATGCTAAACAAATTTTAGGATATAAATAAAAAGACTGTTTGAACAAATATTGGAAGCCCAGATTCCAATTTTAAAATATTTCCAAAAAAAAAAAAACAATTTTATATTTTCTGTAAAAAACATTTCTAAAATAAAAATTTATATGTTTTAGAATTGTTTTTTTCAGTAAAAATTCTTTGACAATTGCCATAAATGGTTAAATTTTTTTTTTAATGTAAGAGAATTTGTAGCTATTTAATTTACGTAATTAAAAATTTTGTGTACATATTATTAAATTTTTTAAATTAAAATTACTATTGTACAACACGCTTATCGTTTGATTTTTTTTTTTTTACATGGTAAGTAAGATTATCATACTATAAAATATAATAAAGTGTTTTATTATATTTTTATTGATGTGAAACATCTATAGGTGAGGGTAAACTTGAGTGTTATTAACTCCCAGGGTAAAATCAGGGAAATGCGTTGAGAAGAGATGCGCCATAGTTTCGGACCCGGAATTGAATGGTTAGTTTGAAACAACTAAGTTTTGCTGTATTATCCTTAGATATTACATTTTGCACCCTGAAGGGAACGGGCATCGCATTCGCAGTTTCCACTGAACTCTCTCCACGAGTCTCTGTTTGAATTTTTAACAAGCCATCTATACTTCCTCTGGTTTCATAATGTAATATTTCCAGTAAGATAAAATCATAGCATTCTGAAGCTTACTAACGGAAGTTCACCATCATCTTCTGTATGCAACCCATTGGTTTTCTCATCCATTTGCCCGAAAGTACTTGCCAGAAGACATTTCAATCAGTGCACCTGGTTGAAATGACTGTAGGCATTCCATTGGCAGACTGTAGGCAGTTTAAATGCACCATTTCAACTTCTATTAAAGGAGTAAGTGATTCCGAGTCGTACGGAAAACATCACATGTGTTACAAATCATTTTAATGGTTCGGAAAATGCCATTCATTAAAAGACTGATTTTTTCGCTAAAAAAATGAGTAAACCGATTTATTTTCATTATAGCTATTTAAGTTTTATAGTTAACGACTCGGTTCGAAGGTCTTTTTATGTGCTAGGCACGATAAGTTCTCTCCGTATTACTGTGAGTATTTTATTATTCAACATTAAATGTTACTATTGAAATTTTCCTTGTTAAAATCAGCATGATCAGCAGAGCTATAAAATTGTATATACAGAAATTAAAAAAACAAATATTTCTCCTTTGTTTTTTATTAGTTTTCTTTCTTTCACTATTTTCGATAAAATGTAAGGTTTTCGTTGAAAATCGTATACACTTTACAATGAAAAAATAATATTTTTAATTACTTATAACCAAAGAAAAACTTTTCGAAAATAAAAATAATAATATTGAGCATTTTAGCTTAAAACTGGTTGTTTTATCGATTCCTGTTATTATTTTTAATATTGCTAATTTGGAAAAAGGAATCGCACAAGTAAAGTTGTACGTATCCGATGATATGCGCTTGCTTGAGATTTTTGTCTGAAGTATCATCAGATTTTCTTATAAGAATTTCTAATTACACTGGCCGGTGGTGTGCGTTGACCGTCCGATTTTCTTATCAGAAAATATCTGGTTGTGTGCTGGCTCTAATAGTGTTCTAGTGTTATATGTGCAGCTGGGCAGTAAGGTAAGACGTCATCAATCGTCGCCATATTGTACTGGTTTAAGCGATGGGCAGTGATAGCATTATTGAATGATGTCATGGTATTTATTTTTAGTCACGGTAGGTATCGTAATGTTGTAGGAACTTTTCAAACGTATACAATCCATGATGAAATCATACCTTACTGCCCAGTAACACCATCATCTATCGAAACATAGCCATCGCCATCATCTATCGAAACATGTCTTAGATACAAATATTGAGCTAATTAAAATTATTAAACTAAAAATAGGTGCTTGAAGGAAAAACAAATATTATTTTAATCATACATGGATATTTATAGTCCAGTAATGACAAAATAAAATTTATAATATATATATACTGACCTGTAGACACCCCAACAGGTGATTTTTTTAAATCTTAGCAATATTTCAAAATCAGATGTTATTTTTGAAGAAATCCAAGTAGACAGAAATATTTTGGGCTTAAAAAAATTGAAAAAATTTTTCGATTAATTTATTTTAATATATTTTCAACCAATATATAATAAATATCATAACTACAAAAAAAAATTTGAATAATTTATATTTTGGACATAACCCAAAAAAATTTAAGTGATAATATTAACTGTTTATTTATTAAACAAATATAAACTTCTACATTTTATTTTCTATCAAAAAATATTGAAAACTATGCTATCTAAATATATTAAATACTCTACACTGAGTACTCCTTAACTGGAAAAATAGAATGCAATTAGGGGTAATGTACTACGTAGCCCTAAAATGAATGATAGCGGAATGTTAGGACAATTTTAATTACTACTAATAAATTCAAATAAAAAATACTCTTTGCACTGCTAAGCATTTTGCTTAAATAGGAAAGTGTTGAGTAAATATTCGAATCATAGAAACAGACATAGAAATTAATGATCTCTGTCAATAACAGTGCTAGATTTTTGAAAACATAATTCTAACTACAAGTTTAAGTTTCTTCTAACGTGCCATATTCATAATGTGTCATTAATTTTTGAAGTTTGTTTCTAGATATCCAAATGAGCAAGAAACACAAGGAATTAATCTCATCGCATTTTTTTTAATTAAATCTAGTTTAATAATGATATTGGCCAAAATATATCATATTATATAAACTAACTGTAAATAGCAAATATCTAATTTATTTATTAATAGACTTTAATTGTCATTGTTTTCACTTATCTTTTATGGGATAAATTTTAAAATTGCCGGCTCATTTGGATATCTAAAAACAAACTTCAAAAATTAATGACACATTATGAATATGGCTTCTTTATTTCGTCTTTAATTTAAAATACAAATAATCTAAAATCTTATTGTTGAGTGGTGAATCAATGTGTGACTGACGAAAATATCTCGAAATCAACACCTTGAAGGGTTGGTTTTTCACTCAGATTAAAAATCAATAATCTATGGGAGAGTACACTAAAATAAACCTTTTCTAAAACTTAAATTATAAGTTAATTTTCACTCGGCCAAAAATCGCATTATTTTCTGTGTTCTACAGAGTGTTGTAAGTATTTCACTAATCAAACAGTTGCTGCATGTTATTAAGTGTTCTGATCGACAAACAAGCTCGTTGAAATCGACTAATGACACTACGATAAATTTTACAAACAATAACCTTTCAATTTAGATTGTTTTTTTTAGGCTAATTCTTCTGAAATTTCATCATAAAAAATATGATTAAAAAGTACTCAGTCCAAAATTGGAAAATAAATGCAAATTAACTCTTAGTATAGATCTTAACTATCTTAGCTAAAATGTTTACAATGATCAAACCCATTTCTTGTTTTTTAAATTCTAAAAATCTCAAAAGTATTGATTTTTTTAACAATTGATACCATCTCTTTCAAATAAAGACAACCAGCATTATATTCCATCTAAGACATTTAACACATATTTTGTGTATTCTGAAATCAATGCGTTTGTTGCCGTGTATTAAGACGGTCTTCTCGAATTAATTTAATTATAGAATATCACCTCATATTTTAAATTTTAAAATAAAAATTAAATTAATTATAACGTCAACGTGTCAATTTTTATGGTTTATATAAAATACTGTCATTTTTGGACTTTCTAAGAGATAAGTTGTATCTAGCGCTTAAAATAAGAACTAATATAAATATTTGTTGATACTTCCTTTTAAAAAGAATACATTAATAGAATAGTTATTTGATAATAACTATGAGTTCGATACAAAATACAATTTTCTTGGTATAATGGTCTGAAATACGGCAAAAGAATTCATCCTTTTGATTATGAATCAAATAATTCCATAAAAATGACAGTTTCTGATACAGGAATCAGATTCTTAAAATAACAATAAGTGATTGAATGACAAATGACATTTTTTTGTTCAAGCGTAAAATTAATTTGATTATTTCATGGTAATTTTCGCATTTAGCAACAAACGCAATAATAGTGCTATATTCATAATGTGTCATTAATTTTTGAAGTTTGTTTTTAGATATCCAAATGGGCATCTACAGTTTAGCAATTCTCAATATAAAATGCTCTTTTTATTATTATTTACAGCTTATAAATCGTCGTTATCGGCTTTGATTTTTCAAACCCATTGCTAAACTCTTCAATGATAAAAATTTAAAATTACCAGCCCATTTGGATATCTAAAAACAAACTTCAAAAATTAATGACACATTATGAATATGGCAATAATATAATGATAAATTAAAACAAAATCCTCCAGTTCTAATAATATAATATTTTTGTTGTATGTTTTATTTTCAGAAAGTGGTGGCAAAATTAATTCTTAGACAAGTTTTGAGATAACAGTTGGTAAATCGTTATGATAACGTTTTAATAACTTAATATTCAATTCACGATTGTAGAATCCCATCTCATATAAAATATGAAGACAATTATCTAAAGATCTAGGATTCATTTGCCCACTTTCACCTCGTGATGTATCATTCGATGATGCTGACATTCTACGTTGTTCAGCCGGTGGCGGTATAGGAGTACTATGTGACGATGGTGTCCGTTGTCCATTATTATTATTTTCGCCCTGTAAATATTACGATATATAATAAAGAAACTTGCATTACAAATGATTTGGGTTTTAAATGGGTAATGTAGTTATTGAATTTTTTTGGTTAATATTTTCATTAATTTCGCCCCTTAATTCTTTTCAAAAGTTTGATCATTTGAAACAGAAAAAAATTTAATGGATCAATTTGAAAACCTACATGCTTATTG
>JAEMTY010000161.1:0-38746 GCA_020423425.1 Chrysopa pallens
TCCGGAATAATTTTGTTGCTAACCAAATAACGTTCAAAATTAGTTAACAAAATTTCCACTTAAACGGGAAAATATTATTGTGTGTAGGTACTTCTTGATGCCACAATTTCTACAAGATACGTTTTATATATTTCATTTGTTTGAACTGTTTGACTCAGACTTTCTTATCTTTCCAGTAATTTTATTCCATTTTAAATCAAAATTTCGATGGAAACTCCGTTCCGTCATAATTTTAATATAAGCAAGCTAATATCTATTTATAGTTTATCATAATACATGGTTAATCACTTTTTATAATATACTCCATAGTTTGTAATTTTTTTAATTAAAATAATTCTTATGTATTTTAATCGTAAATTAATACGTTGATTGTGAATTTTATATAATTATACGAAGTGTTAAAAAAAAGTATAGCTGTTCAAAGTATTCTTTATTTTAAAATAATTTGTTAAAACAATTTGTTTAAAGTTGAATATTTTGTGCATTTTATTGTGTATTTGAATCTGAATTTATTATTTTAACAAATAAATGATTTTAGAAAAATAACAATTTAATTAATCATTGAAAACAAGCTTGAGTTTAATAATATAATGAAAAACAAGCCCTAATTAACCGAAGTATAATATATGTTAAAAATATATTTGAACCATCTATCTTCGCAATGCCGAAAACAAGAAACTGGAATATGGAGGATCTGAAAATTCTTCTATAACTCTAACATTTAATTCCACAAGTACGAAAAACGAGGTAAAATAATTTTAAAATACATTCGGAGCCATATGAAACTTAATGAATACATTTTCAAAACTACATAGCTACGTGTTTAGATACATGCTAATAAGAATTATTTCAAGCATTCCATCAATTTAGTTGTCAAATGCAAAACATATTTGCAATTTATTATCGACTAAGCCAATTAAAAAATGTAATTGCTTTTAAGAGTCCACAAGTGAGTTCAATTTTTATAATCGTATATATTTGCACTTACACCTAAACATATAGCAATTGTCAACGAAATTATTTCATAGTGTGTGGCCACTTTATTCATACTCATGGTTATGTTATCAATTGAATAACAATTTTTTGGACAGTTATTTTATTTTTGATAACTAGAAAACCAGCATCAATAAGTATCATATTTGTATCATATTATTATATAACTTAAATTATTTAGACTGCCTAAAATGGGAAATTAAGATGTAAACAAATTAAAAAATGTTTTTAAAATAATTTATTTTAATCAATTTTATTAATAATTTTAATTAAAATATTATTCTTTATCTGCTGCGTAATGACTTATAAACCTTGCAGATGGATCACTTACGTTTATCCATTTAGGCATCCAAAAGTATGGACAAAAACTAGTAATTTGATTAGGATAAAATTCTTCAAATTTTTGTCTGAAATTATTAATTAAAATTAATAGCCAAAATAACATGATTTTCAATTTACTAAAAATAAAAATTTACCTATAATACAATTGTTCCTTTGTTTTTGGTGTACAATGTGTATATTGTTTTGCAATTGTATTTTCGCAAAAGTCTGAGATTCTGGAATCAATAATTTCTTGTATAATTTGAAATAGAGATTTTTTAACAGATGCAACACCATCGCTGAATGCTTCCTTATGTCGCCATAAAATATTATGTGGTAACAAATTGTCATAATCGAATGCTGATCGCAATAAATGCTTTTCAATTCCATTTTGAGGTTGTCGTATTTCTTTTGATAAACTTAAATAGTAATTTGAGAATTGTAAATCCAAAAATGGTACACGAAGTTCCAACCTTGAAATGAAAGGTTAAATTTAAAACATAACAAATTTTGATTGTGAAAACTTGGAATGTGAACCACTGAAACATTTTGTAAACATAATAAATCGACAAAAAGCAATTAAAAAATTTGTTTGCATTTGATTTGTTCGCCACCCAGTAAATTAAAAAAAAAAAAAAAAATTAACCAAAATTGTATATTTTTTTGCTTTGTAAAGATCAATTTTATTATTTAAAGTAGTTCTTTATCGTTTACTTACTAATAAAAACACTATATTCTATCTCTAGACAAATGAATATCAATTTATTTTCAAATAAAATGAAAATCAAAGTCACATTCGAGGCTATTGTAAAATATTCTCCGCCTGAAGATAATAACTTTTACTCAAGTCTATTGTTTCGAAAAACATTTTATTCTATAATTCGTTAATTTTTCTCCTATATTAATTATGAATTACTTACGAGTGTGCAGATGTGGTTCTGTCAGCACGCAACCCATCGTACATATAAATATCTTTTAATAAACGTAAACTTTCTTCATGGCCTGCATCAGGTGAAGGAGCATCTCTGAAATAAATATATCCCTGTCCTAATTCATCAGCCCCTTCACCACTAAGCAAAACACGAGTGTCGGTATTTTTTAAAATGTATCTTGCAATTATGTACATTCCAACCGAAGCACGAATAGTTGTGATATCTGGTGTTTCTAATGAATAAATCACATCATCCAAAACTTGTTTAACATCATCTTCTGTGAAAATTATTTCATGGTGTTCAGACCCAATATGTTTGGAAACTTGTCGTGCTGCTATTATATCTGGACTATCACCCATTCCAATAGAGAAGGTCTAAAATGTTATTAAGAATTTAATAGTATAAGCAATGTAAGGTGAAAATATTAGACAATACCTGTATTTTATATGGTAAATTGAGTTCTTTAGCTAATTTCAGTGTCAGAGCAGCAATTAAGGAAGAATCTAATCCACCAGATAGTAAACATCCAATGCGCCTGTCGGCCATTAAACGTTTTTTACATGATTGTGTTAATAGGGCTCGAATATTATGGTGGACGTCTGTTGACGATAAGCCTAAAATGCGAAAATATTTTCAAAAGCCAAAATTTTAATTATAAAGTAAAGCGTTAGAAAATACTTTCAATTATTTACCATTTTACATAAAACAACTTACTTTCATATTCAATGAATGGTTTGAATGCTGGACGGTCACCTATATTATAATATTTTTCACGCCTAAGAAGTTTTGCAGACCCTTTATCGTTTAAATCATATTCTTCAAAAGTTGATGGAGGGAAAGGTTCTAAATTCCATTTGTTTCCATTCATTTCTTTTGATATGGATATTAAACCTTTTGCTTCAGAGCATATACCTAAAACGCCACCAACTTCGCTATATAATCTAAATCCAGGACGTACACCATATGGATCTCTTCCAGCAAAAACTTTTTGTTTTTGAAAATCAACGAGTATAAAAAAAAAGACACCATCTAAGTTTTTCACAACATTTTCTATTCCCCCATGATTATATAAATGTAATATTATTTCAACGTCACATTTTGTTTCAAATTCAAAACCAAATTGCGTTTTTAACTAGAAATAACAAATTATTAATTATGAATTTGTATTGCCAATTTCCATGGCTAATATATTTTAAACATACTTCTTTAAAATTGTATAATTCACCATTGCATAATAGCAACTGATGAGGATATTTATGTAATTTCATAGGCTGCATTCCATGTAAACTATCAACAATTGCCAGTCGATGAAATCCATAACATCCATGCTGCAAAAACAATAATTTTCAATATTTAACTTGTTCATTTGGACTTCCCTAATTATAAATTGATAAAACTGAAATTGAGCATACATATCTAAATCGAATGACAACACAATATTATGACATCATAATATAATAAAAAATAATACGGTAGTGTTGTAAAACTTTATAATTTTACTTCCTTGCTTGCACCTCACCAATATCATGATAAATACTTCTTTTTCTTTTCTTTTTTTTAATTATTATTTTATTTTTATATTTAAAATTCAAGAAAATCATTTTTATTAGTTCTTATTTTTTAATGCCATAAAGGCTTCTATTAAAAAAAATTATTTTGTTATATTGTTTTAAATTATACTAGGTCTTTTAGGACGGGCACACACGATAAGATTTATGTTATCAGAAAATCTGTTGTTCATACAGTCCTATAAGAAATTCTGAACATACGTCAGACAAAAATCTTAAGCAAGCGCATATATCATCGGATACATACAACGAACCATAACGAACGAATGAAATTTCAAATATTTTAAATTACTTTTTTGACTAATAGATAGCCTACTTCAGACAGTATCGTATGTATGTATGAAAATTTGATGTCTTATGAAGAATTCTTACCATGTTCGGGATCTGATATAAAATATACGCTTAGAGTTACATCAGATTTTCTGATCTGAAAATCTTATCATGTACGACTTAATTTTTTATGGTGAGAATATTTGTTATTATTTATGTTTTAATTAGTGTACCTAAATGCATTCAAAAATACACCCACTATTAAAAGTAAAAAAATAATGTTATGAGTATTGTTGCACATGAACTCTGGATGTTTATATGTAAGCCATGCATTTTTTATTTTAACATTGTATTCCCTATATCAAAAGATACAAAAAACGGTCGGTATATTTTATTTCAAGTATCGTGATATTTGCTTTGTTATTTTAATGCCTCAATTCCAAGTCAACAATTATTCATTCGATTTTAACAAATTTCTTATAATGTTTATTCGACACATATTAAATATAAGAGGGATTAAATTTTGACTAAAGTTTATAAAGCTAGAAAATATCGAAGGTACTAACAAAATTTTGGTATAGGCGTTCATAAAATCACTGTTTGATTTCGATAGTAATTGACATTTCAATATTGATAGTTAAAAAAATTCAAATATTAATATTCAACCTTATGTTGGGTATTTAATCAATCAACAAGTTTTAGTTATCTTCACTTGTCGTGTAACTCATTTCAAAAATATAATAAAAAAAATTAGCTCATAAAAAACTTAAGTGTATTCTCTGGATATCATAAAATAATTACCATATAAAACAGTCTTGTTTATTGAACTGCAGTTTTCCGAATTAAAGTTATCTTCGGAACATACTTAATTTAAATTGGATTATAAAAAACATTCTTGAACATTGATTGATTACAGATTATATTAAAACTCGAAGAAATTGGTTTTTGTCAAAATAATTAATTCCGCGTTAATAAAAAATTTAATTTTTATTATATCAAAAAATACTAACACTGATAGAAACTTATAAGTCTACTTTTATATATTCAAAAAATTTGAGCATTTACCCTGACCACTAGTTAGCTATAGTTATTATTTAAGGATTTAGTTGTATTTAATGTGATTACCAGCAGTGTACAAAAGATGGCTATAGTTTTTCAATAAAGTCAAGAATGAAGGTTTGAAATCTTTCATAAAACGAATGCAACAATGAATTTACAATTGAATATGAGTTAAGTGTTTTGTGTATCTATATGTATTTTTTGCTTCATCGATGGAATTCACAAACACTTATAGATTTTGAAAGTCATTTATTCGTAAATTGGTAAATCCATCTGTTGTTCATTGCTGCTAATCACATTATATACCGATCATAACAACTATATCCAACTAATGGTCAGAGTAAATACTAAAATTTTTTGAATACATAAAAAGTGGACTTATGAGTGAAAACTTATTTATTTTTTAAAATTATAACAAGTAATTAATTGAACAATATCTCGTGTAAATTTAAAAATTCACTGTAGAGTATAAACTGCTTCTACCGGTAAGAGAAGCCATGTCAACGGCAGAAGACATGGCTTCTCTGGCCAAAGTCAACGGTCATTTTAACCTTAAAATGACCTTCAGGCTTAATTTCACCCTTGGATATGTATTTATGTATGTATGTAAGTTTCAAACTAAAATTATTAAATCCATTCATTTCGGTTGTTAAAATAGGTGGTTATATTTAAAATTTTCAAGTTATGGTAAAAAATACCTTAAAGATGATATTTCAAGGCCATCGTTTACAATTCTTTGAACCCTTCTACTTTATCTAAAATATTTAGTTTTTGTGAAATTTCGTGGTCCGGATCTTTTGTTTTACACTACACCTTGCATAAGCAAAAAATGAATGTTTTAAAGGAACCTTGTGGGTAGGATATGCAAGTTTTTTTTGCTAAGAAACGCGTTTTTTCCATGCTGTCAAAAATGGTGAGACTCAGTGATAAATCAAGATTATTTTTTGAAACAATTTCTGAACACGGGGATGATGCATGTATTATCGAAATAAAAGTTCTATGTAAAAAAATAAAAAGAGCCATTATGCTATGTGTCAAAATACTATTTTAAACGGATTTATACTAACTTTTAATCGATCATCGTATTCAATTCTCCAGGCATCAGGACCTCGATGTTTGATTTTTGTGAACGAAGTACTGCATTGTTGTGGTAGATTAGTATCCAATCCAAATAAAGCCCAAATTCCACACATTGTAAACTAATAGAAAAATAAAAAATTTCATTAATTCTCAAAAATCTGCAAAATTTTTATTAAAAAAATTAATAGGAATTATTTTCTAGTTATTTTATTGTGTTATATTACTGTTCAAAATTTCCCATCAAGATTAGGGACATAAATATGAACCTGTATGGAAATGTATAAAATATATGATAAAACTAGATAATATTTAATGACATTTTATTGGAGAAGATATTGATATTCGAATAACAATAATATTTAACAAATATAATGTTTACAATTATTTATTCTTATTATTATATTTAATTTTTATGATTTATACTCAAATATCTGCCAATAAACTTTGTAGTGTGAGAATCATGTTATTCTGTTTAATCAGTTTTCATAATGCTCATATCATTGCGGTATGAGTATACCATGTATATGTATATTTATTTTTCTTAATAAATCTTACACGGGAATGGAATATGGAATTAAAAATAAGTAGCCTAAAACCATTTTACGTTCAATATTGATAGTCCCATACCGATACATATGTTCATTAAATTTCACGTGGTGTATGTACGACAAAGACAAAATGTATCTTTATATAGGGAAGACAATGTTAAAATAAAATATACAATATTTACTTATAAACATCGAGGTAGTGTGTGTTACGCACAATATATTATTTTTCACTTTTGATGGTGGGAGTATTTATTATTATGCTCGACATATTATATAGAATATGCCAGGGTACAATAGTTTTAGTCTAAAGTTTGTAACGCTAGCAAATATTGACCACACAAACAAAATGTTTGTATAGGTGTTCATAGAATTACCAAATTACTCAAATTAGCTCAAAAATAAAAAATAGACAGCGTGATTAAATTATAGTAACGTATTCTGGATTTTAAAAGTGAGTAAAAGTCCATTGGATCCATGACACAACTTTTAAACCATAAAAGATGAAAGAAAACAAATATACAATTATTTTTTTTTTAGATTTTTTTTAGAACGACTTTTGTTTGAAAGATTCTTTTATAAAATGTTTGGATTCGCCGCCACAATTTTATCTCAAATTTAGCAAATAAACACATATAACTACAATATATATTTTTATTTATAATTGTATAGAATGGATATTTAGAGTATTTTATGAATGTTAATGATTAAAAACAGTTCCAACATTGATATTTAACTATATGATAGATTTGTTCGCTCAGAAGGATTTGAAATAATGTTCATATCTTACTATGTTTTCATACTTTATCTATGAATAATTTCATTTGGTATGTTTTTGCAAAAACAAAAGATGTCATCATGAAGTTTATATTTTCATAAGAAAACTTTTTGAGCATGACATTGCCATAATACCATAATATAAAACTAGAGATTACCATAAATACTTCTGAAAACCTATAAATATTGAAAAACACTAATTTTCTGTGAATTTTTTTGGAAAACATAAGATTTAGGTAACCCAACTTTCAGGACAGTACTATTTTCTAATTGTAGGTACTTTGAAACACAAAACTGGATTCTTCAATTGGATTTTTTCTTTACTGTAATTATTAAGTATTTGTCAAAACAAAAATTGAAAAACACTATACTACACTGTTCGATGATTTGCTACTGAAACATCTGCAAGCGATGAAGACTCGCGCTTGATATTTTTAATAAACGAAATTAAGATTAAGGAGAAAATGCTTTTCGTAAAAATAATTTTGTAACTAATTCATATTGATGATAACGTTTTTGATTCATTCTGATAATGAAATGTAAAAAAAGTCAGCATAAAAAATCCTGAAATATGATCCTACAATAAATTTTATCGAAAAACAAAAATGTTAATTTGTTTTATAATTTTATGAGTAGATACCTAACCTGAAAAATTACTTTTTCTAGAATGATTAAAGGTATAAAAAATAAAAAAATAACTCATTTTACTATTGGAGAACTTGTTTCTGAGATATTGCTTGAAACAACTCCGGGGTATCGCACTATTTTAAGCGATATCACAAAAACTACACATCCAATCTTTAAATAGACACGATTTTTACAAATAATTTTTGGTTCAAAATTAACTTATAAATAAAAAAAAATATCAAATGTATCCTCAAATAAAATTTAACTTTATATTTAATCGTCTAAAAACCCCTCATTTAAATACAAGACTGTGCTTCAACAAGTTTGAATAAAATGGTTACTGTTCCGTTTTTAAAGAAAATTATAATTTGATTAAAACAGGATGAGATAAATTTCTCGTTTGGTATATATATTTCCACATTTTTTTAAAATTATTTTTCTACAATCAAATTACATTTATTTCTTGAAAATTTTATTGAACTCCTTGGAAATATATAAGGACTTCAAACAATATTGGTCATAAATTTGCTACGTAGCTCAAAATTTTAAACATACGCATAGAATAAATAATCGTACCCAATAACACACGTGTAGTATTTTTTAATTACATATATATATATATATATATATATATATATATATATATATATATATATATATATATATATATATATATATATATATATATATATATATATATATATATATATATATATATATATATATATATATATATATATATATAGTAACTTCATTCTATATTGCATCACAAATTAAAGCGCTGAAATTTAAACTCTGTAATTTTTCCACGTCAAAATTTTCAAACATATGCCTTGAAAATTTTGTATAAACTGTTTCAATGTTTTAATTACTACAAAGATGCGTAAAAATAATTTATTAAAAATAGAAATATCAATTATTAATAATCAATTTATGGATAAATTAACATGTGTTAACATGGTTATATCATATCCAAAAAATGGTTTATTTTTATTAAATAGAATTATTTTAAAAATGAAATAAAAACTTACTGCCTCTAATTAATATGTATAATACAAATTATCAATTTTGTACAAAAATGTTAGGCGTTGAAATAATATTTCAGTTCACAAGAGACAGCCGCTCAATACTTAACTGAATTGACATTACTGTTAACCATTGATTTTATATTGTACCAAATAATATATACATATTATATTATACAACTGTGATAAACATAATATACTATTTTACAATGTAATAAATTCGCGAATACACGAATTGTAATTTAGACATGCTTATTGCACTGATTTATAAGTATTGAAATTATAATGGATCAATATGTGTTTTTATACACTATAAATATGTGTAAATAATATACTAGATTTTGGTAAAACAAGTCGAAAATGAAGAAAACAATTTTTGAGTTTTCACCTATTTTTCGAGTTACTCAAGGGTAGTTTAATCACAGGTTGAACGTAGGGGCTAAAAACCAACCCGACCCATGCAAATTAGATCCCAGAAATTCATGGGTTAATATCAGTCGAAAATGGCGTACATGTATTTCTAATAGTATTAAATATACAATTGTTGATTTTTTTAAAGGAATTAAATTTCGGTTTTTTGTGCTTGAATTGTGTTTAAATTATAGTCATTTAACAAAAAATAATTATAACATTAACACGATAATTAAAAAAAAAAAGTGTTGATAGCTCGAAAATTGGTATTCTTCATTTTCGTCTTATTTTGGCTTGTTAAATCAAAATCGTCAAATCGAGACGCCACGGATATCGTAATCTCCCCTTATTTCCCGGCACATGCAAAGAATATATACCATTAAGGTATATATTCTGTGGTCAAGTTTTGAACAAAAACAGAACAGAGTCGCTACATGCATTATTTTTTTACAACTGTACTGTACATTGTAGCGATGCATCGTTACGATACCATGGCACATAAAATGGAAGTGTGATGCATTTCACCGGGCAAATTGGCTTTTTTCCCCTATCAAATATCACATATCCAGTTTTTTGCACTAAATGGCTATGATCTTCCGCACGGAAGAGAATTCCACCACACTGATAATCGAACCCGGGTCCATTGTCATGAGAGCTCAGCGCGTTACTGGTATTCACTCTGCCATCGTAAATAAATGTATTTCAGTGTACGTTTAAAAAAATAATCTCATAAATAAATACAAAATATTTGTTTTACGTTTCTGTAGATACAATATTATGGCTATTTACAGGTTTAGCGGATTCTCTCACGGAAAATTGAATAATTTAATGTTTAATAACATAAAAACAAATAATAACTCGGAGAAAACTCATTGATTCTTTGTTAAAGTTATGTAAAAAGATCTTAATGATTTTTTTGAAGTCGTTAGCTTACAAACTAACGAAGGTATATGAAAATAAAACTATACACTAATCGTTAAATCAATATTATTAATCACGAATAACTCGCAAATACGATGGAAAATTTCCCTCCTGAGGGCAGGGAAAATAGCACACAAAATAAATGGGTAAATATATTAGTAACTTACAAAACTTCAGAAAATTTAACATCATTACATTCACTGTAGCAATTCCAAATTTTTCATATTTTAAACTCTAAATTTAACTACGCTAAGTACGGATGTGTTATGCATTCCAACTCCTCGTAGCGCTTCAATAGATTAAGTTAATTCTACCATAAGGGCCATCCATAAATTACGTCACACGCTAAAGGGATAGGATCGAAAAAGTGTGCTAAGGGGCAGGAGGGTCCTATATTTCGTTGTCACATTTGAAAATATATTTAGCATATCACAAATTTTAAAACAAAAATTTGTAGTGATCATATATCTAAAAGTATACGAAAGAGCAAAATCGGTCAATTGCACACAAAAAATTTTTGAAACATTTTTCATAGACTGATATTTTATATACCTATTATTATTTATATTTTGTGTAGTTTAACTCTATTATTATTTTCACTTATATTTTTCAATAATACAAAGATATTGTTATTTTGATATAAATTAATACCGACTAGTTTTTTTTTTTCTAATATTATAAAATACTTTGTTTATATTTTTATTTTATTAACGCTAATCAAACAGAAGTTCTAGCAAAAGGTCAAGATGCATGGGACGCATCTACGGTTTCCCTCTTAATATATTATCTCAACACCAATAAATATTTCAAATTTTAGATTTTCAAAAATATAATCATAAATATAATTGAAATTATTTTCTACTTATAAATATTTTTATTTTGTTATAATTTACTAAGAAATTTCAAGTTAGTGAACAAATTAAAGTAATTCAAATCTTTATTCAAGTATTTAGTAATAAAAATACAAAAATTTTAAATATATTAAATTTTAATAGAACCTCAATTTAAAATTGACAAATATGTAAACGCTAGTTTTATTGGTTCAATTTTGTTAAATAGCCCAGAAAACATTAAAACACATAAAAAATCTTTTGAAATCTGATTTAAATTATGGAGTAAGTATGGAACTTTTTTTTTTTATTAAGGCGGATTCATTTCTGTAGTATAAGAAGATGTAATGCAATTACTTGGTACAGAACTTGATTCATTGGAAGTACTGGTTTCTTTCTTCTTTTTTTGAAATTTATCACATGTATTTTTAAGAAGATATCTAAAATGTCAGAAGTAATTCAATACATTGTAAATATCAATAATTCAATAAGCTCGATTTATCAAATTTCTTTTTATAAAATTAAAAATTTTTTAGTGTTAAACTGTCAACTGAAAGTTTGGACAGTAGAGAACTTCTCCACTACCCATAATTGAAGTTAAACAATTATTGCTATGGTTTTTCTACTTAACTATGGAATTCTATTATTATTTTAAAAAGAGTTGAGGTTAATTTGAAATTTTTACGCTACTGACCAATTAATAAGCAAAAAAATTTGATGAGCAAATTTCAAATTTAATTATTAATGTTAATGCTTTTAAATTTGATTATTAATAACAATGCTTATGAATGTGCTGTACAGAGTGACGCAAATAGCCATATGTTCAACAATAAAACCTCATCGGTAAATAAAGGTAATTTTTTAAATGTACAAAACTACTATATATCATATCATAACCATTCCACATTATTTTTGTTAAATTTACACACATTATTTTTATTTTAAAGGATTGTTCAATTCTAAACACACTTTCCCTCGTTTCTTTACTTACCTCTTAACAATATGTTGCACAATATTTCGCTCAGTTTCATTGATCATTAATCTAGAAGATTCTTTATCTTTTATTTGATACCTTTTTACAACATCTCTAAAACACTCAGTAAATAATAATTATTCAACAAAAAGATGTTTGTATAATTTTCAAATAATAGATAGATACTATACTAAAAGTGGTCTTATATTCTAGTTTATATGGTCCAAATCATAAATATGGATATTGATATCAGGCGTTTAGGCTTAAGAATGTTAAAATTTGTATCTACTGGAACACGTATCCAATGAGCAACCTGTGTTACATATAGTATCTGGGAAGCACAAGACATAGATGGCTGATTAAATTTTCACATGTAAACTGTCCATTCTTTTAAGCAAAATAGAAAAATTTGATCCTTTGTATCTTATTTTACTTTCGTATGCTTCCTCAGTTCGAAATTTGTATGTGATGACTACTTCGTAGAGAAATATTTTTTAGAATACAAATTAATAAAAAATTTAGTGACTTCCGAATTAGAATGTTGTAAATTTGTTTTTACTGTGTTGTCATGTTTATATTCATAGTATATTTATTATAGAATTAGTAATTAACATTGATTACGATACAATTGAAATTTCTGTACATAAATATATATCTAATTCAATTCCGAATATAATATTATTTTAACAGGTAGGGAAATACAAATCGAAGTTTCCAACTCATAAAATATGATAACTTTATGATTTAATGTTTCAGTTGCGTTAAAGATTAGCGATTATTATGGTAATCAATTATAAGCAGAAGATTTACTATTACGTGAATTTAATTGATGAAATTAACAATTTTATTTTGAGTATAAATATATTTTTCTGATACTTGAAAACTTCTCAATTCATGATTTAAAAATTTATAATAATACCTTTGTCGTTTTTCTAGTTTTAAAATAATTCTTTTTAAAATATTTTTGTCTTTGCGAACTTTTTCAACAGTATATGTTTTTTGTTTAATATCATTTTTCAATTTTTCATTTTCCTCTGTTTTTGAAATTAAATTAGATCTCAAATACTGGTTTTCATTTTGTAAAGTACTCATTTCATGTTGAAATATTGATTTATTGTCAGTATTATTGGACCATAATTTATTCATTATTTTTTGTTTTAATAAGTGTATTGTATCTTGAATTGCTTCCAAATCTGATCTGAATTTCAAAATTTCCAATGTAATAAAGGCTCAAAATATCTCGAGACCTACATACAGACGATGTAAATAGCGTACTTGATAAAATTTAAACTCGAGATTAATGATCAAAATCTGAAATTTTTACTCATATTTTGGATTGGTAAAAATGTATGAATACGCTATTAGAATCGCTATCTATGAGAGCTTATAAATGTTTCGAACCATCTAATATTATCTTTAGATGCAAACTAATATTTTTTAATAAGGCCACAACGAAGCTTCTAGTATATATTACACTCTGTGTTTGTAATATATGATACATTTTAAAAACAGAATACAATTCTAAGTGCGGCGTTAATGAAAGAATGGTTAAACAATTTTAAGATGGAAAATGTGGGGAAAATATTTATGTTATAATATATTTGGCTTTGAGATAAATAAAATATTGTTAATATTTCTTACGAATTAGTCAATTGCGTTTATGACTTTATATTCTTACTCTTTCACAACAATGGTATTTTCACCATTGCATACGAGATTATCTTCATCATCATACAAAGTTTGTATTTCTTTATCGGTTTGTGAATCACGTTTTGTTAACTGGATTTCTTTCAACGATTTGTATTCATCTTTTAATCGTAATAAAACATTTTGATTATCTTGAATAAATTTAATTTTTTTATTTATATGTACCGCTTTCTTTTTCTCATTTGCTAATCTAAATTTAATAAACAAACTTTAGTAAAATATAAGTTTCAAATAAAATAATTTCGTTATAGGTCACAGTACATATTAGTGACAGTTTTTATTGATGATTATACTTAAAATAATAAAAGTTCTTTCATATAGTTATGACAGCCTTTGGCTATTGGGTTAAGATAAAAGGATACAAAAATTTAATAAAGACGTTACAATAATTATATTATATTTATAAGAGAGAGAGAGAGGCAGTTAATTAACATATTACTTTTTCAATTGTAACAGAACTTGATTCAATTATGAACTGTGTCACACCACAATTTCATGATAAAATTGACGGATAGTGATTGAAACCGTGTTCAAATCGCTTTGACGTGGGTATCGAAATCTTCCTAAGCCAAAAAATAAATATAAAACACTGAAAAAATAAAATTGCACCAAATATAAGTTTGAAATAAACTAATGTAGGATCTTACTCTGCTGCTAGTTTTTTATTTTCTTCTTTTAATAACATTTTTTGCTTTTGGATTTCTTGTAAAACAATGCATTTAGCTTTAAATTGATCTTGTAATAATTTATATTGTTCATAAATCTTTCCATTATCCCAATTACTTTTTGTTACCATGCTATTATTTTGAAATAATGATGATCGATCTAATAATGGTTCACCCCTATTATAACAAATGTTACGATTCCATAAAAAACTATCTGATAATTGTGATATATCTTGTATTGGGTCTCCATTATCCAGAGTAGTGTTGTCGCCTGTATTATTTACTGTATATGGTACACGAAAATTATTTTCATGTGGGAAAAATTCGCGAGGTGTTTCAAAACATTCATTTTCTTCCATTTTTGGCATTAAAAAACATTTTCTTATTTGTTATCCATTAAATGTTTATTATTCCCATGGATACTGTGATTAAAAAACTAAAAAACGTACAGTATCCGAACTGGAAATAATTCCCAAAATAGCTATATTTAAGTTTTATGTTTGGATCAAAAATTCTTTCTTTAAGAATTTTTTTTATTAGGGTTTTTGTCGACAGTTATTTTTGATAATAATCTTGATATTTATACCTTGATAAATTATCAGTTAAAGTAAAAATAGCCAAACAATGACCCCGAAACAAGTCAAGCCTCAATTAGAATTAGGAAGAGTTAGGTACTTAAACGTATGATATAGCTAACAACAATAACAATGCTGTTGGAATTTGATCAATGATGAAGCTGTTGACCACAGATTATAATGCCTCTGAGCTGCTAACATGATAAAAAACAGCCTTGTTGAAAATGTACCGCAATCCGTCATTGATTTTCTTGGTTTTTGCTACTAAACTTTTAAGCTTTATAATTTTTCTTTTATTTATGAGAATATAATGCCCAATGCATAAAACTAACCAATGTACTAACTTCTTAAATTTGTTTTTTTTTTTTTATGGAATCTCGTTTAGAAAATTACTCCAAAATATTTTGTATTTTCTATTACATGAAAAATATCCTTTATAATAAAGTTTATATCAGTTTACAAGCCTGCAGTTTACTTCAAAAATGTATTTCTTAGAAATAAAAAAAAATTTTTGTTTGCTTCAATTTAAAAAAAAATTTATTAAAAAAAAGGAATCATAAAAGTCACGTGGACATTTACAGAAGCGTATTTTAAACTTTTAATTCTAACTCGCTCTCAGTCATTGAGATTCTCTAAGTTGGATACTAAATTATATGTGATTTAAGGTTTTTTTTTGTGTTAACGAATTCATTAAACGCGATTGAGTAGATATTAATTAATATTTATAAATGTTTTGAAATATAAATAATTAGATGATTAGAGTGAAAATAATCGTTAAGACTGCATTAGATTGATAAGAGAGCCAGCCACCACGTGCATTGTAATATTTAATTTCAATAAATATTAATAATTAAATATTTGGATATTTTGGATTTAATATTCTGCAATAAACTTTAAAAACATAGAAAAATTAATTTTCTAATTTCTAAACAAAATCCGAAATGTACTAACTTTAAGAAAAGAAAGAGATGAATATTTAAAGGAATAAAAAAAAAAGCTTCCTGCAGATTTATACTTAACAAAAAATTTTTAAATTAATTTAATTTAAAAAAGGCCTTATGACCAATTAAAAGTTAACTCCTTTTTTGTCCACGTGTTAACCAATCCTCTAAAGATACTAAAAAATACCAATTTTATATTTTCTTTATCTTATCTATTTATAGAATGTACTTATTAATAGTACAATGCCAAGAAGTATACTGTTAATAAAAGTTTATTTCAAATGTATATTATTGTACATCAATAATAAATTAATAAATAAGATAATAAAGTATTGAATGTTGCTTTTAATGAATTATGCTAAAGCAAAAAGTAACATTAAACATAAAAAGTTGTTACTTTGAAGTATCTATAGTAGTCAAGGATTTATTATGATTTTTTACTTTGAATACAATACATTTTCAAAAAAGTTACAATAAATACATACGTATGTTATATGATTATAAAATTCGTGAAATACCTTTTGACACTTTAATTATCAGTATGAACGTATGTAAAAACTCCTGCTGATTTTGGCGGTATTTTAATACTATTTGCAAAAACTTTTGATCTAAAAAAAAAAAAAAAGAAAATTTTATACTAGTAGTACTACTTCGTATTCATTTACTATAATAATTATTATGAAAAAAATATAATGATTTTATCGTACGATATTAAAAATTAGGAATATCTAATTGAAAAAAAAGTAATTTAATCATTGTCGCAAACTTTAACAGAATCTATAATGTTTTTTTACTAGAATCGTAGGATAAGAAGAATCTCTTCTTAAATGTGTTAAAAAAAATATACTTACTTTGGATTTACATTAGTAAAATTCTGACTAACAATCGAGACTGTTAAATCTTCAGACATATTTGGAATGCTAGTAACGTCAACGTTAATGGTTTCATTTGATGGATTACAAAGAACTAAGTACCCAGGTTGTCCAGATTTTTCCCTAAAACAATATAATTTTTATTATATATACATTTTTCCTTTTAAAGAA
Source organism: Chrysopa pallens (assembly GCA_020423425.1). NCBI lineage: Eukaryota > Metazoa > Arthropoda > Insecta > Neuroptera > Chrysopidae > Chrysopa > Chrysopa pallens. The sequence goes on from JAEMTY010000161.1 coordinate 17,264, forward strand.
AAACATTCTTTAATTCACACTACTTATTAGCTAAATACAATAAATTACGAAATAATTATCCAATTCTACTTAATAAAATTGTAATTCCTTACCATAATCTGCATCCGGCAGCGTATTAGAATAAGAGATCAAATTAGTTAAAACATAATAATCAACGTTCGAACATTAATTAATCTAAATAACCTAGTGGCCGCTAATGCTTTAGGGTAGGGATTGAAACTGCATTATTAAATTTTCTGAATTTCAAAGAAACATACAATTTTATTTTAAAGTTTCATAATTGCTAAGAGGAAAAACTTAAGTAGTCTTAATCATTCACGCAAGGACCGTATTAAAATTAATCAACGAGATAAATGAAATCAATAACAAATTAAATAATTTGAATAATCATTTGCAATGTTGAATATAATTAAAATGAATAAATATACAACGATGGGCGAACTAACACGCCCCATTTTTCATCGTTTGAGTTGTTTTGTATTTTTAATAAAATTATACTTAAAAATAAAGTTTCAAGATAAAATCTAAAAATGAATATTTACAAAATGTTCTCATTACAATATCTAATTTAAAGATGGAAACTTATAATTAAAATACTCATTTTTTAACAGTTTGATGTTTTGTTTATATGAAAATTGAAAACATTAAACGTTTGTTTATTTTTACAAAAACTAATAAAGATATGACTAGTATCAATTCTAAAAAATCATTGTGACTCTTAGTGTATTTACAGATATTGATCGGTTAATGTGTAAAATTTTAAAAACTTGTGCTCAATGTATGGTGGATTAAAAACTCACCATATAGTAAAGAAGTATATAATATAGTATATTGTTTCTTTTTACGATTTTGTATTTCAGTAGTAAAATTAATTTCAAATAAAGGTTTATATGAACATTTTTTGTTTACTTTTAGCTGGAGAATACATATCTTAAATAGTGACAAACAATTTCGAAATACCTTTATCCACATAAAAAATTTGAGTCCTTACGTTAATTATTACTTAATCAAGCAATAAGCACATTTAAATTGAACACTTTTCAAAAAAGAATGACATTTTCTCTATTAACTAAATTTTGATAAAAGAAGAATAATGAAAAACTTTTTTAATAATTTCTAAAAACAATTACCTTGTATACGCGAAAATAGTATCATTCTGCAACAAATACGTTGTATAATTTCCAAATAAAACTGTTTGTGATGAACGTAACTTAATTAAATCATTCAATATTGTTGAATTCTTTAATTTATCAATATCTGTACTAATCACTGGTGTACCGGGTAATAAAAATGTTAATATTTGCAAAACATCTTCAGCTAATGTGCCAGCTTTATACTATAAGACAAAAATTTATTTAATGCAAACAAAAATTTTTTTTTGCAAAACACTATTAATTTTTTAATATCACGTACTTTCCATGCTGGCCAATTATCAGAGCCTAATACGGCCCACGAAGTTTGAATTCCAGTTTCAAATTGTGCAGCTGAATGTGTTCTATTTTCTAAATTGAATACTGGTGAGTAACTTGGTAGATCTATTGTTAAAATTGTGTTATTGTATGTATACGGTTGTAAATTTCCAATATCTTCAGTTAACATTAATACTCCTATAATAAAAAAATATCAAGATTTTTAAATTTTAAGTTATTAGTTCTGACTGTAATGATTATCAGTTTTTAGATTCACAATATATTATGGTAAGTGTCTACAAAATCATTTTACATCGGCTTATTTTATTTGTATTAAAAGTATGAATTAATAAACAATAATTGAATATCGATCGTGTTTTTTCAAAAGTGTCAATGGGGTTTTAACTTCACTTCTGAGATGTACACATAAACAAAACAAAGCAAAAGATTATACTATTAAATTCATGATGTGGGTGGAGCCAGTTAATTTGTTCTTATCCAAACAACGACAGTCTACCAATTAACTGCCTATTAGTTATAATTGACCAACTGCCGCTGCCGGGATTCTAGTCCGTTTTCTCCCAGCATAAATAGTAATTAAAAAATAAATAAAACGGAATTTAAATTTACAATAACAACCGCTTCCCTTCTAAAGAGAAATAAATAGTCGTTTTCGATGAATAATATCGAAAAGTCTTTTAAATAACAAAAATAATTCCCCTTTCTACTAGATAAAATAAATCTCCCGAATTAAAAATAAAGTAAAACAACTGATTAATTAGACTCTTAGTTTTGAATAATGAAGAACCATTACCTTCAGAATTTGTTAAATTATGAATTATTTGACGCCATGGATATAACACTAAAGCTAAATCTTCTTGATTTTGAGTATATTTATGTGTGTAATAAACAGGTTCATCAAACGATGCTTTTGGATTCACCGCTCCAATTATTGATTCATCGCGTAATTCCGGATCAACTAATAATCGATCTACTCTTGATAATCGAAATCCTGCTACACCTAAATTCAACCAATGACGTATAATTTTACTAAATTCTTCTACAACGTCTTTATTACGGAAATTCAAATCAGGTTTTTCATACTGTGCCAAATAAAATTCTCCCCGTTCTTTGGAGAATATCCAAGATGAATTTTTGCGTATAGGTGATTCCTACAATAAATTATTGAAAAATATTACAAATGGAAATTTTGTATTTTATTAAATTTTTTACATGAGAAAATTTTTTGTATAAGAAGTTACACAATTTTTTATAAAATTTAAAGTGAGCAATTTGATTTTCAAACAATTTGAGTTGAATATTTCATAATACAAAATATACAAAAAATTATTCATAATGAAATATGTTTTTAAATTACCCAATGCTCCGGAATTGATGATGCCCAAATATAATAATTTGTATATGGTTCTTCGCGATACACGGAAGCATTAAACCATTGTAGAGTAGATCCAGGTGTTAAGTCTAGAATAACTTTATAACCTGATTTGATTATGTCTAGTACATATGAGTCTTTTTTCTCATCTATTGAATATGCCTCTTCCAATCCAGATAAGATTATATTTTTTAGACCAATATTTTTTAAAACACTGGTATTATTATTTTCAGTATTATAGGAGACTTTTAACTCAATCAGAGGCCCTTCTTCCCACCTTAAAAAAAATTTTTTTCTGTAGTTTGTTAAATAAACAACAGGTTCATGCTTAATTTTTTAAAATATTTGTGCCAGAAATTATTTAATCGGAATTAATTATATATAAATCTACAAGTACATACATATCGCTTCTAATACTAAGAGTTTTTAAACCAATAGTTGCTTATATTATCCGGAATTGAAAACCCGTTTATTGTAGTATAGTTAAATAAACATTAATTTTATGTTAATTTGAATCAATTTTACATAAAACTTTCAAGAACAACCGAGTTCTAAATATTTAGAAGTTTCATTAATTTTTTTAAAAATAATATATGTTAAATACCATTTTCGAGGTTGGGGAGCTGTACATTTCGGTGCAGCTATAATTATTATAATAGCTCCAGCCAACATAAGCAACCATACCAACCAAAATAGAATGAAAAGTATCCAGCGTAAACGTATCCAAAATGGATCATTTGCATAACGCATTAATTCTTCTTTACCCATTCCAACAAAACCAGTTTTTAAATCTCCTAAAAAAAATAATTATTTTTTTATTAATGATAAATATGTTTGACAATAGGATTAAATTTCAGTAATGACATGGTTATGAAATTATTAAGTTAATTTAATTAGTTTTTAAATTAAATAATTATAAATTACGTAATTTAATAAATCGTTTTGATTAAACTTTGAAGTATTTTACTTTCGAATAAACAGTTTTTTTAAACCTTTGTTTTTTTTATTATCATATTAACAAATACTATACAAAAATAATAATAATATTATAATCAATACGACGAAGTGATATTGGATCCCTACCTTCATTGAACACCTAGATCTTTTGATTCTATATATATTTCTTAATATATAAGTAGATAATATTAATAATATACATAATTGCTTGTTTTCTTTTAGATTTCATTAAAGTCTACCATATTTATCATCGTCAACTCAAAGTGGTCTATATGAAAATTGGGAGTCCATGAAACGTAAATGGGGTCCGACGATTGGGGATCACAATTTAACAGGCATTGGTTTCAATTTTACTAATGGAATAATCCATTAATGATTATTGATGGATATATTTTATTGATTAAATCATAATTTGTTAATAAGCTAAAATAAAAAATCTCTAAATAAGAGAAATATATAAAAACTTAAATATTCATTAAACGTGGAATATTTTAATCGAGAAAAATTTTTTAATTGTTTATTCCGCATATCTAGAGAAAGAGGTATTGTGGCACAAAAGAAGAATTATTTAGCTAAATTGATATGGATTAACTAGTTTTTGAAATTTTTATATACTACAGCTTACTAGAATTAGGAATTTAAACCTTTAAAAGAGAACTCATCAACTGACAGCAATGCATTTGAAGTTGATAAATTTGCAAAATATCACCAGTCTATTCAAAAGTGAAAATCATAGTAATTGGTTTACAAGAAACAAGTAAGTCATATTGAGTAAGTGATAAAATTGAAACTTCCATTTCGGTCAAGTCTAAATATATGAATTCACTTTGTAGTATGTCTGTATATTAATAAATTTTCATTATATTATTTCGTTTAAAGCTATGAAACTGGACATTTCCTGTGCTTATCACCATATTATCATCGATAAAATCTAATTTTTTCCAACATTCGATATATAATTTTTTTATTTTTATCCACTAATAATAAGATTACTAATTAATAATGAATTTAAAAAACAAGATTTTATATAATATTTCAATGTACTAAAATGAAAAGAATACTTTAGAAAAGGTTTAAATATTTAAATGACTATAACACGCAAGATGTTTAATTTTAATTCCCCTGTCAATTAGCACTACAAACTTTTAAGACCTTCTTAATTGTTTTCATTTTAGTACAATTGAAGCATTTATTAAAACTTGTTTTCAATTAATAATTTTATTTTAAGCTTTTTAATAAAATATACGCTCTTATGATTTCCCTTAAAATATGCTTTCTCCCTTATCATTTCATATTGATTGCAAAAAACCGTATCTTCCTAGCTTGCACAGAAAAAAGTTGGTATTTTTGAGATATTCCTCAAAGGATTGACATTAAAAAATGTTTTTCATAATTTCACCATATTAAGGGGTTAGGTGGGTTTCAAAATTTCAAAAAATCTATATTTTTTTTTGCTTATCTTATAATTCAATATGTTAAGAATATTCTCTTAAAGTTTTAAAACGATCTGAGTAATATTCTAAGAGATACAGTCTTCGGGTGTTCTTCCCATCAGGCTATGTCAGCGTGACCGAGCGTGACGCGTCGCAGGTATATTGAGGCAGCTGCTTAGCTATTTTTCGTTTGTCGTCTTTCTCCTTTGCTTTTCCCTTACTCTCACTTTCTATGGTCACATTGCATTAGTTATTTTACTTATTTTAGTACTGAAATTTAGTTGATTGTTGCCACTCGAGCTGCAAGGTTGCTTGAAGTTATACATATTCGTAGTAAATTTTATCGAGGTTTTAATTAATTTCGTTGAAAAATGCATAAAGTTACAAGATCTGAACAAGCATCGGACATTCAGAGAAAAGATAGACCTAAAAAAAGAAGACAATCTTTTGACCCGAAGACTGCAGATGTAGACGAGAAATCTTTCACCAGCACGTTGACGAAAAAACTGAGGAGTCAAGACGAAATACACGTGCCAGAGGACGGTACTCTTGAGTATGCCATTATAGACTTTTTTTAGTATTTTCAACACTTTCAACTTTTGTGAAGTGCGGTAATGTAATAAATGAAAATGGACAGGACAAAGTATGATAGTAAAGTGTTTTAAACAGTGTGTGTGAAATTTGGTTTTGGATTTAAAATTCAGGTGGAATGCGAAAATTGTATGCCGAGAGAAATTTTATCATGTCGAAAAATTGGTAGATCATACGAAATAAATCGCAAGTTTATTTTTGTGATGCAAATACTAGGCTTAGGACTTGCCGGATGTAAAAAATTCTGTGGTTTAATGGATATAAGTTGCTCATTCTTGAATAAATCAACGTACGATTTTTATGTTGATAAAATACATGACTGCGTCAAAACTGTTGCCAAATCAATTTTGTTATCCGCTGCCAATGAAGAAAAAAATTAACGTGTGATGAAAACAATGTTGAAGATACGACAGATGTTATCGTGTCAGGTGATGGCACGTGGAAAAAGCGTGGGTTTGCATCATTATACGGTGTAAGTACGTTGATTGGCTACTATTCCGGAAAAGTTATAGATGTTTTTATAAAAAGTTTCTTTTGTAAATTGTGTGAAGCATGGAAAAAAAAAACTTACCACGGTAGAGTTTGAAGAGTGGCAAGAGGAGCATGAGCAAAAAAACGAATGTAGAGCGAATCACCAAGGACCAGCTGGTAACATAGAAGTATCATCAATCGTTTCAATGTTTCAACGCTCTTGGTCTAAAAAATTTGGCCTAAGATACAAAAATTATATTGGCGACGGGGATTCCAAAACATACTCCGGAATTCTTAATGCCAAACCTTATGGTGGAAATTTTGAAAAAAAAAAAAAAGAATGCAACGGACATGTACAAAAAAGAATGGGTACCCGTTTACGCGATTTGGTCACCAATACAGTGGAAGAAACAAAACTAAAACCGGTAAAAAAATCAGGAAAAAAATTTTATCTGGTAAAGGCAAACTTAGCGGCAAATTGATTGATAAATTAACAGTTTATTACGGTTTAGCTATAAGAAGAAACAGTGATTCGGCACAAAAGATGAAAGACGCAATATCGGCAACTTACCTTCATTATAACTCAACAGATAAAAATCCGCAGCACGTTAATGTCCTAGCGGTCCTGACTCGTGGTGCCCCCTTGCTTCGGCTATGAATTCTCTATCATCATTTCAACACGATTACAACCCGTTACCAAGTGACGTTTTATCAGCCATCAAGCCGATTTATGAAGAACTCAGTAAGGAAGAGCTCTTGGAGCGATGCGTTGGTGGTTTTACGCAAAATAATAACGAAAGCGTAAACCAACTAATTTGGAAAATCACGCCAAAAATTCCTCCTGCTGGATCAAAAATTGTCGACATTTCATGCACGGTATAGATTTAAAACTTGGCCGAAATAGCCACGAGTACTCACGAAAAGAGGATGTAGGCCGCATACTTGCAGCAGGAAAAAAAGCTGACGTTGAGGCTTAGGAGCAAGAGTTCGTCACAGACAGGAGCAAAAGGATGCCCTGGATATTGCCACTGCAGCAGGCACTTTATTATATGGTGCTAGAATCGATGACTCTATGTAAGTTAAAAAAAAATTTTTTTTTCACATGTTATTTGAATGTAAATCTTTAATCGCGTTTTTCTCGAAACTACGTTTTTGAAATCGGTAGTCACGATTTCTCGAAAACTTATGAACCGATCTTCTTCAAATTTCACACACTTCTTCAACATAACATTATCTCGTGCTTGAACGAAGGATTTTTTCTATTTTAAGTGATTTTTCAAGACCATGAAGGATGCAAATTTTACTCCAAAAAAGGATTTTTTTGTTCTCAACGCCGCCTAAAATGGATTTTTTTTCCTTCGTCCAAGCACGAGCTTTAAGCATCTACTAACAGAAAATTATTTTGCATTTCAGATGAATCTGTCATGAGTTATCCTGCCTACGCCGAGAGAACTGTTTTTTGAGGGGTCACAGGAGTCGACGTGTCCACGCATTAATTTTCAATGAAAATTTCACAAACTACTTATGAAATATATACCTTTTATATGGTAAATTGATATAATGAAATATTTTGTTGGTTAAATTAAAAAAAATTTGTAAAAATGTACCTGTTTCGAGCTTTTGAAACCCGCCTAACCCCTCAAGTCAAATGTTTATTTTTTAATCTGATTTCCTTTTATCATTTTAAATCGATTGTAAAAAAACTGTATGTTCTTAGCTTATATAACAAAATTTTGGTATTTTTCGAGATTTCACTATCATTGTCAGAACTGAACCAAGATGTATAATTTCAACTTTTTAGGGTAAGAGGAAGTGATTTAAATTCTAATTGTAAAATTTGAACCACACTAACAAAGTCAGTTAAATAAAAGCCTGTAAACGATTGGGAAACTTTGAGCTTCTCAACACATAAACAATTTTCGGAAAGAGAGTATACCCAAGAATTTTCGTCAAGTAAAGAGTTGCTAGTCTAACAAGGGGAGGATACAACCTTGGGATTTTTATTTTGGTATGAGATTATGTTTAATTATCGTACCCCTACCCTGCACGGTGTTCTCCACTTTTAATAATAAAATGCAACGCTCAATTTTTTCGGAGAAAATTTCTTTCGAAAATTTTCGTTTCAGCTTCATAAAATTTATACACTATTATCTTAATTTAATATTAAGAGGTGAGATAGTCTATTTGGTAGAAGAACTGTGTTCGGAGTGGACGTTCGAGGTTCGATTCTCGGTCATGATTTTTTTTCCAAAGTATATTTTTAAATAATAATGGATAACATAAATAATAAATTTATTTTTTATTAAATGTAAAAAATAAAAAAAAATAAAAAGAAGTCGTAACCAGGAACCGAACCCCGAACGCCCTTTTCGAACACAGTTCCTCTAGCAAATAACTAATTTTTCGAACATTATTTTCTCCGAAACAATTGAACTATGCATGTTATAATTGAAAGGGGAGAATATCCTATAGGGGTTCAATAATTAAACGCAATCTCATTTCAAAATAAAAATCCCAAGATCGTGCCCTCCGCTTGTAAGAATCATACGAGTATTCACTAATAGGTTTTATGTTAAACTCATAATATTTAAACTATTACACTAATAAAAGAAAAATTGACTAATTAATAAATATGATATGATGCGTATTTAAAATTATATTATTTAATTAAACCTTTCTTTTACAATTAATATTTGAACATACGTTATATCATAGTAGTCACTTGGTAAAATACAAACACTTAGATTGATAGAATACACAGAATTTACGATTTTTTGTAAAAAATATAATTATGAAAGTTATTGATCGAATTTAGTGAGATCTACAATAAAACTAAACGATTTTGCATTTCATTCGTCTCTATTTATCTTGTTTGTTCAGCTAAAACTTTTGAACGCACTGTCCTACTTTGAACAAATTTGGCATTCATATACAGGAATATTATCATATTCAGGAAATTTATTCTTTAGTTTACCAAATTTTTTTTTCCTAATATACTAAATTGTTTTTAGCAATTGTACAATTGATGTACCCCTCAAAAGGTTATGGAAAACCCAGAAAATTTATATATTCAAATTTGGTAAAACTGTAAGATAATTTTCACTTAAAAATTAACGATTGAATGCATAGTTTCAGAGATAATGTTTAGAATCGTATTCGAAAATCATGTAAGAAAATATATTTTTGTCACAAACTTTGATGTCATTATGTTTAAAAAATAATTTTAGCCAAAAGTTTCAAATAAAAAATATAACGTTTATTTAACGGAGATATCTTAATTATTATAAAAAAATTCTGAAAACAGAAGAAGTACATGTCCTAAAATCACAAGCTTGTAAAATTATTTTGCTCGTAAAAATTCAATGCAATCAAAATGTGGCATACTAACCCAACTTTTAAGCGTTTCACTTAGTAACATTAAAAAAATTAACGATTCATTATCATCTTGTATTTTAACGATCGGGCTTTCATTGTTATCTTAATAAGTGTTAAAAAGAAACCCAAATAGCTCCTTATATAATCAGCAACGAAAACTGCAGCTACCAAATTAGCTTTGAGTAATAACTCTTCCAGAATGTCTACCTTGACTGCTAGCCTAACTAGGTTTCTACCATATTTCAAGAACGAAATTCCTTGACTTTTCCAAGTTTTACCTGTCTAATGAAACCATATTGTACTGACAGGTTAGGTCACTAATAAATATATATTTTGTAGTGTATATCATATAAATAAATTTAAAGAACGGTAGAGCATCATCTATGTATAGTTTCTTGAAGATAATGCCCCGCCATAACTAATGTAATTTCAATTGATTTTTATTGTTCCTAATTGAAATTTTACTAAGATTAAACAACTTCTCAATTTTTATATAACTTGTTTAATATAAACCTATTTTAATATTAAACAGCTGTTTTTGCATGCATCTATATACCTCTCGTAAAATTAAAAAAAAACCGACGCGACAACTGCATTAATAATTAGGGCTTAATAGATATCAGATATCAACTAAATATAATAGGTATTAACATACAAGAACCAATTCGTTCAATTGTTTTATAACCCCTGTTTTACTATACTTATAAAAATAAAAACTTACCAATATCCACTTTAGCATCACCATTTTTTTTCTCATCCGAAATGAATTTCAATTCTGCTTCATTCTTCGTAACAAATTTGGTATCCTCTTCCAACATTTTATCTTCTGACCCATCATGGTCCACTTTTGAATTTAATTCTTTTAAACCTTTAAAAAAATAATTATTTACGACAATACAAAACTATTAATTAATTGGTACCTTCTGTAGTATCGAAAACGAATTTTTTATACGAACCTGTTGTTGTTTTACCATCAACTTTTTCCATTTTTAATAGTTAAATTATATTTAATTAACTATAACTTTTAACTAATTAATTTAATGGAATGAAGTTTTAGACAAAAAAAAAATTTCTTAATTTTATTATTTACCGATTTACTCACTATCAACAAACACCATGCGAACGTTCAAATCCTCAACCACGTTCAACGTTCGGCAAAAACACTTATGAAAAGAAAGAGAATGTTGCATAAGGTTTTAAGGTTATCGTTGAAAGAAATAGGGGGATAAAGAATTAAACCCAATCAACGTACAATATTCCTTCATTGAAAGCCATGTTTTAAAACACATTCGACACGCTGGCCAGCACGATATGTCATTAAAATATGATACTTAACATTGCTAATATACACTATTGATGGCATCATATCGTGCTGACCAGCGTGGTGGAATATATTTTAAATCATGGCTATTAATAAACGCGCATGTGTTTGGGAGTGTCATTCTTGTATTTCATAACGATCATTTGAGCAGTGAATAGAATACAATTAATATATTTGATTATAATAGACTTTTCATTATTCTTATTCTTATTATTCTTTATAAGAATAAAAATAGTTAATTAAAATCAATTAAACAGATTATAGGGAAATTTATTCAAATAATTGTTCATTAATGTAATTTGTTAAACTTGTTGCTCTTCTAATAAACAACGATGGATTTAGGGGGGCAGACTGCCCGGATGCCAACTAGCTAGATTTCTACTTGCTGCTCCCGGCTGATAAATAAGTGGAAAATCGTCAAATTTTAATTTTTGCCCCGGATGACAGAAGGTGCAGATCTGCAACTGCCTATAAACTTCATTTTCAATTTATAAGAAATGTAAAAGAAGTAAAAATTTTATTTACTAGTTTCTGTCTGACGCTTTGCTCGCGTTGATATACTATAACCAGATACTTAAATCTGTATAATTTTTACTGGTATAGTCTGACTATATCCAAATTATATAACCCTGCCAAATACTATAAATTTATACTTGTATATAGTACTGATTTGGTTAAAATTTGGCTCGCGGATAGTTTATTACCTATATTGAGATTAAGGATACCTTTTATCCTGGAATAATGTACCATTAGACACACATACATTTAAGTGGATTCTTCCTGTCTTTTCTTTAGGTAATCTCATAGGGATTTAATATTTTTTCGGGATAAAAACTATGCTATGTGCTACTCTAGGTAACAAACTATCCGCGTCCCAATCCGTTCAAGCGTTTTTGCCATAGATTATCTACGGATTCTTGCTTGATTGAGTGACAAACATTTAAATTAACCTTGATCTTAAAATTCAAACACACAAACTTTCATATTTTTAATATTAGTAAAGTAGTTAAATGAAACAATATAAACAATCCAATTTAAGTGAAGAAATCAAACACAAAACTGGACCATACTGTCGTTTTTTTGCGAAGTAAGACGGATTTTAATGCGATTATGTGACCTAGAAAAATGCATTTCGTTTAAGCCAATTGATAAATTGTCATAATATTCCAGTGGAAGACGTTTAGAATACCTACTGCAGGCACCATGAACTCCTTCGTCGATCTCGTAAACGTGTTTAACGATCTCAAAAACCCCCGAGCAAAACCACCGAGTGGCAAAATTGAACTAATTTTCACCGTTTTTACCAAGTATCACATTTTTAATAACTGTTTATTTCACAATATTGACATGAAAACGGAGGGCATGTCGAAATTTTTCTCGAAAAAAAATTTTTAAGAAACAAATCAAAATATTATTTAATATTTACAATTAGAGATGTTTTTTCGATAAAAACTTTTGGATAAGCCCTCCGTTTTCATTTCAATATTGTGCGTACCAAATTTCATAACATTTAGGTAGATATTTTTTTAGTTTTTTGTGCGCGAATATTGAAAGGTTTTACCTCATGAAGTATGCTTCAGTATTACATTTCAATCCCCCTTAAATATGGAAAACCTCTTTATTTCTAATATTATACATAGAGGTAACAAATGATTCTCTATTGAACCATAGAATACATAACTAAATATTGCTCTGTGATATTGAACCAAACTCATAGATATATATACCGGCTATGTTTTAACAATTAACAATCTATGTTGACAGTTTGGTTAGTTTATTGTTTAATTCTGGTATAAATTTGTTATTGTTAGCTCTAATATTCACAACAAATACAATATTTTATTTGTGAATATGGTTAAATCGTGTGTTGTACCATATTGTAAAAATCAAGAAAAACTTCATCCACATATAAGTTTTCATAGGTATGTCAAATTTTACAAAAAAATATATTTGTAAATATTTTCATTGGTTAATTATTAAATGTATATTTTAGATTTCCACTAACAAATGACACTTTATTAGAACAATGGGTGGATGCAATTAAGAGTATGGTACATATAGTGCCAAAAAGTAATCACAGAATATGTTCTGATCATTTTTTAAAAAGCGACTTCACTACAGATTCACGGCGTCGGAGGATATTAAGAAAAGGTGTTGTACCAAGTGTATTTAATGCTGATGCTAGTTATTCTCCGGCTCCAGAATATGGATCATCTTCACCAGAATATTCAGAACAGGATTATTCATCATCACAAGATTATTCAACACCATACTTTGAAATAAAACCAGAAAAACGAAAAATTATTCAAGTATGTATTAGGAACACTTTTTCTAAGCAGTAAAATTTCATTATTTGAGTGGTAACATATTTTTTTCAAAATAATGTTTCTGTGTAATAAAAATTTTGAACTGAAAATTAACCGTTATTTGAATGTTTCTAATGCATGACTTTCGATTGGCAAATACAATTTATTAAGGTTATGTAGCACTGAAGTACAGCAGTATTAACTCAGAGCTATTTTTTTTCATGTCCTTACAATGCCTATCTTTCATATATAATTAACTAAGAAAAAACGTATGGAAACAGAGTACGTTTTCTTTAAAGAAATTTATAAGAAAAATATTTATGTAAATTAATAAAGGGTATGCTTTATTTAGTAAATTTACCATTATTTAAAAAAAAATAAGTATCTGATTTAATCTTTTTCTAACCGACGATATAAGACTAAAAAAGCTTTATTTGAATCACATTACTATTAAATTATTTTTATTTAAATTTCTTTACTTATATTAATCAAATTGAGCGAAACCTAGTGTGTTTTTCTCGAACAAATTACTAAACTTATTTTGTTAAAATTATTTCTAAAAGCTTTTACATTTTTTTAAATTTAATCTTTTTTATTTACAGACGAATATCGGCGAAATTATTGAAGTTGAATATATCGAATCACCTAGAACACCATAAATATTAATAACTGTATAATAATTCCATTCCTAATTTATTTTATACAAATGTTTTAGTGTGATTATATTTAAATTAAATATTTAATTGTGTAAACAGTAATTTATAAATATAAAAATAAACGGAAAGAGTTTTAGTAAAATTTTAATTATTACAACATTATTTATTTACATTGTACTTATTATTTGCTATAAGGCTAATTAAGAATAAAATGTTTTAAACTTACTTTATTTTTCTGAAATTTATTAACCAAGATGCTACCAATGATTCCATTAAGGCTCTTTAAAACGCAGATTAAGACATCTAGAAAAAAGGCAATTTCTTAATGTACTATAATAATTTTCACGGACAAATAATTGAAAAAATAACTATCCAAAAATTTGGCACGCATAATCTTGACATGAAAACGGAGGATAAGTTGAAGAGCTTTTCGCGAAAAACTTTTCGAAATGTTAAAATTTTGATTTTAACTTTAGAAATTTTATTTATTGAAAAAGTTCGACACGTCTTCTGTTCTGAATTGCAAATTTCACAGCATTTGGATAAATATTATTTGAAAAAAATCATTCTGCGTTTTAAGAACCCTCAAGACACCTAAACTTAAGACATCTGACATTATTTTTGAAATATTATGAATTTAAACATTTTGCTAGAATCTATATGGACCCCCTATAATAATATATTTAACTAAATATATAAACAGTATATATTTCAACTGTGATTTCGCATTTTCTTGAAACTTAGTAAAATAGTAATTAATTCTGTGTCCAGTTTTACCATACCGATAATATTTAGCACATCTTTACATTTTGTTGTGTACGTTTTAAAAGACGAAAAAAGAAGGAGGTTGTCAAGTATATATTATGTATGGCCACGCATAACTTTTAACAAAGTATTCCGATTTTAATGATTCTTTTTTTATTGGATTGGATATTTCGAAATTGGTACCTAATAATTTTGAAAAAAATAACAGCCCGGAGGGGAAAGAGGTGCAATAAAAATTTAAAAGACATTTTCCGTGATTTTCTACAACATACACAAGTAAAAAATAATTTTAATTAAGAACTTCTATATAAATAATTTCTTTGAGACCAATTACCTTTCGAAATCGGCTCCAATAATATTCTGACTAAAAAAATTATACATTGGTTTCGACTTCGAACTTAATTGGTCCTAAGTAAATTATTTATAGAAATTTTTATTTAAAATTATTTTTACTTTTTAGTTCCAAGGTTTTAATGTCGGCTTGAGTTTTTTTCAAAAATTTTGATTTGTCAATAGCTATTTTGCTATTCTGATAGATATTTTCCCAAGTTCTGGATGTCCACACCACAAGTACCCACAACAGTACAACTGCTAACAGATCAATATCAAACCAGCATTGTTTTTAGTGTATTTATTAATTTCGATTAAAACCCATGAAAAATTACGAATCTAAATGAATAGGATTTGACAAGAAAATAATTTTATTTCAAAATATTTCAGAAATACGCATTCATAAAATTTTTGATGTCTTTATTCACGAGTTTTTTGTTAAATTCATGAAAATATAACCATATGATTGCGTTCACTCTATCTGAAATTGAAAGGAAATTAAATAACCAAACTTGCGGTCGTAACTAATTTTTTGTTAACAATGAAGGTATCCAATAAATTAAATTTTATTTTATGAAAATATAATCATTACAATTGTAGTGGTAACGTGCCCTTATAATAAAAATAAGTCAAAAATTTAAGGTCAGATGGCACCACCATCCAAAGCGTCGAGTCCAAAACGTCATTTCATCGGTTGACCAGCTCGTCAACACATCGATAAACTTTGTGCAAGTGACACACTAATTATTTTCATTTACAATATTTCACCAAGGATAATCGTCCATAAGCATTCATTCAAGACGGTATGTACGACGGGTACATATTAAATCACGCAATTTATGGCAAGTCGATAGGAAACTCAGTCTCAGTGGTGTGGCTGAATATTTCACATGTTTTAAAATTTGAAAAACATTTACTTCGTAGTTGTGATTGAAATAGTATCAATTTCTTCCGGAATGATTTGATATTAGTGTATAAATCAGGAAGATGCTGGCTTTCTCTTTGCAATCTCAAATTCAGTTCGTTCACATGTTTTGTCAAATCAACATAAAATGCTAACTTCCACAGCCATGCGTTGTTTTGTAATTCAGTAAGAAAGCGATGCTTTTCATTCAAAAAAATTTCGATCACTACTCGAAGCTCAAAAAAGCGCTGAAGGACTTTCCCACAACTAAGCCAACGTACGGCAGTATGGTAAGGTAAGTTATTTTCTCCAATCTCTTCAATAAATTGTCGGAATTGTCGGTGATTCAGCCCAAAAGATCTAATAAAATTAACAGTTGATATGACTGGTTCCAGAACTTCAAACATATCCAAACATTTTCCGCACAAAGACTGTTGATGAATGATATAATTTAAGATTAATGGTTTTGAACCACCGTCATTTTCTACAGCCTTTGACACAAGAGCGACCACTCCTTTATCTTTTCCACTTATGTTTTTGCCTCCATCAGTTGTAATACATTTCCAGTTTTTCCATCGAAGGTTCTTTTGATTAATGGCCATTTCAACTCCTTTAAAAATATCTGTACCAGCAGTTGTGCCTTGAATACTATACATATCAAGAAGTTCTTCATGCACTTCTTAGCTTTTATCTACTCCTCGAATATAAATCAACACTTGAGCAGTATCTGACACATCCGTTGACTCATCCAAGGCCAAAGAAAACCACTCAACATGTTCATTTTTGTCGAACAGTTGAGACGATATATTTTTAGCGATGTTTTCTACCCTTCGAACCACAGTGTTTGCTGACTTACTGACAGTTTTTAATAAATTTACCTTTTGAGGGCACATTTCTTCGGCTACTGCAATTATGCATTCTTTGATCATTTCTCCATCGGTGAATGGTTTTCCACGTTTTATTATTTCTAGAGCCACACGAAAGCTTACACGAGTTGCAGCCTCTTGTTCAGTTTTGAGTTTTGTAAATGAGGATTGCTGCGATTTCAATCCGCGCTTCATAGCTTCGAATTTTTCTGTCCGCAAACTTCCTGTATATTTTGAGTAATTTTGAAAATGTTTTGCTTCATAATGTCGTTTAATGTTATATATCTTGAGAACCGCTATGCTTTCATTGCAAATTAAACATAGCGCCTTGTTACTGGACTCAATTACGAAATACTGAATGTTCCACTGCTAAATCACACTACTAAATACACTAAATCACACACAAAGGAACAATTCAAATCAAAATACTGTTACAAAGATGTCTTAAACTTAAACACGCACAAACACGTTTTATTAAATTGTCATAGGAACTGACTTGTGGTTGCGCCACTAGCTTTCTTATATATTCCAATTACTCCTCATGGCTCGTACTCTACGACTAATCTAGAAATTACAGATAATGACAGGAAAATTAAAAATATGCAGTGTTGCCGTTTTGCGGACTTTAGTCCGATTTGCAGCCTTTTTTAAACGTTGCGTACTTTCTCGGACTTTTTTTTTCATCAGTCGACTATTTTAATTTTTACAACCGGCAACAATGATAATATGGTTTTGGCCCTCGGAACTTACTGGAGTAATCAGTATAGTCCTAGGGCTGGAAAGTTTGGAGACCCCTGATTTAAATCATCGGCAATTAATAATGATTCTGGTACATTGTGGAACATGAGGCTAAGTTCGTCAAATAGAGTTTAAAACGGAAATGAGAATTGAAAAAATCGGGTCGTTGGATAAAAGGACCTTTGAAAGCAGAGGGGAAATTGTAAGTAAAATGAAAATCGGATCTTCCATTTGGGTTTGTTAAAAAGTCATTGATTTGAGTCGCTATAGAATTGGTAGGAGGAACGGAATCTTTATTGGATGAGAAAGAGAGGAAGTTGGGGAAAAACATAGTGGTAGGCTCGAATGGTAAGCTTAATGGTAGGAAGGGAAGAAGTACAAAATGATAAAGTAGGGAATCGTTGAGGAGTTGAAGACGCATTAATTGGATTGGGTAACGTATCATTGCTTAGAATTTTAGAAGCCATAATTTTCTTAATAGCAACTTGCTGTTTGTACTCGTTTGGGCAGTTTTTATATGTTACCGAATGAGCTCCATTGCAATTAATACAGGATTTGAGGACCGAGGGATCTTTATCACAGTAAGAGGATTGATGTGAATCGGAACAAATAGCACAACGAGGGCAATTTTTTGTGATGTGGCCGAATCTACAGTTGTGACATTGGATCACAGAGAAAATGTAGGTTTCTACGGAACGAGAGCAATAAAAAATGGTAACATAGTCAGGAAGGATAGTGCCTTCAAAGGTAACTAAAACAATGGATGAAGGTTCATAGGATGTTTTGCCATCAGCAGATGTTTTTCGTCTAGACATTCGGTGAATTTTCACTATTTTAATATATTTATTGTTTTTCATATGTTTCAGTAAAGTGTCCTCATCGATTTCATAATAATACCTTTGACAACACCCACTCGAGTGACACAGTGAGAGACATACGCATGATGTTTTTCTTGTTTTCTACAAATTCGATTGCAGAAACGCAGGAATTGATTTGGACACAAATCCAGTTGCGGCTCAATTTCTCTACTTTAATTATATTTGGAATTTTATTATTGTAAAGTATACGCCCGAGTACCAATGGATGCAAGCGTCCAATGTTTTGGTCTTCAGAATCAACAACAATTTTTAATGGCCATGAGTATTTTTTTAATTCAAATAAACAGTTTTTTCTTTTTGTGGACCGATGGATGGAATAGGTAAAGGATTTAATGTCTTATCTTCATCTGGTATATCAGGAGGAGGTTCATCCAGACCCGTTCGAGAAGAGTCTGGGGGAATATCTTCGTCATCCACCTCCAAATTTTTTTAACTACAGTTTATTAAAAAAAAATGATATATTAAATAAAATATATACACGGTCACGAGACGGTATGTTCTGCGCTGCCATTGGAAGTGAAAGGGGTCTTCTTGAAACCTACCAGAACGAGGACTGCCGCCAATACCGATTCGGGAAGTTTTGGTTTAGGAAACGGAGATTTTCGCCAACGATTTACGGATGGATTTGGGAGTCAAGGACGTGGACGTGAAGGAAGTTTGCGAAATGTGCAAGGTGCAAAAGGGGAGGCCGGTGAAGAAGACCAGGCGTGATATAACTTGCGGTCCAGTCAAAGAGCGAACGAGAAGGTTATCGCAGAGGCTTCACGATTATCAGTTGGAAGATGATGTGGGAGCGTATTGTGGCATTGTATGGATATGTATTCAGTTAGATAAGTTATCTATGGAATTTTTTTTGTTAGATAAGTTATCTATGGAATTTTTTTTTGTACAGTTTTTTTATATTTGACGTTCGAAAAAATAAAAGGATTTTATTTTTGTGTAATTTACGTTCAATAAATCACAATATACAAAAAATTTTTTCTATTTAGTAAAGAAAAAGTGAATAATATATAAAGGGGAAATAATAAATTGAAAAATGAACATAGATAATTAAAAATTGCACTGTTATTTATTTTTATAAGCTTTCTCAATTCCGTAGCAATAAATACGTATATGATAGATAACAATTTGATTATCCATAAAATTATTTCTGTTTTATCGTCAATATTTTTCATATACTATTTAGTTCTCAAAAAAATTTTTAACCCTTTTGAGGACACTGCATCTTGGCTCAAATTATTTAATGAACTAGCTGTCCAGATAGCCTATATCTGTTCCTATACTGCACTCAGTCTTGTACTGCACTCGCTCTTTAACTATAAACAGCTGATTGTGACAAATGAATTTCATCTGTATTGACATTTTCTCTAGTAAAATGTAAACATTAGAATTATTAATGTTTCAAACTTTTTATGAAAAAATTAAGGAATAAATAACTTATAAATTTAAATAAAAAATGTTTGACGTAACAAAGTGTCGTTTGTGTGCAAATGTGAAACCTGTAATTGATTTAATTGATATAAAAAGTCCAACCGATTTGAACCCAAGTTTAGAATATAAAATTTATTATTGTTTTCAAATACAAATTGCTGAAGATGATAAATTACCATCAACTGTGTGTTCAAAATGCTATCAGAAAGTTGATATTACATATGAGTTTACTGAACAAGTTCATAAAGCTCAAGAGCTATTACATAGATCATTGGGTACTCAAATGCTAGCAAATGATACTGATAATATGATTGAAAATTTAAAATTGGAATATTATGATGATAATGATAATAATGAAAATGAGTCAAGTTTCAATATTTCTGAAGTTAATGATTGCGATTTCATAGATGTGAAGAATGGTAAGTTAAATTATTTCACTTTGCGTAGCACATATACACTCGTTATGCGGAGTTTTAACTCAAGTTTACATGTATATATATTGATAGGATAACATCTAAACTTCTAGATTACTACAGAAATAACAACTTCTAGAACAGAGACTTGCAGATTTCTAAAGCAGAAAAGTTGTCTGATGTAAACTTATACATTAGAGACGTTTTCGGAGCAATTGATCCAAACGATTGCATGATTTTTAAACTAATCAAAATTACTTCACTTATAAGAATATATCTATATAACAGGAGACGTGATAATTTTTTTAATTTTATTAATATTAAACTGCTGCTATTTTATAATTAAATTTCTGAAGTGAGTGTATGAAAGCAGATTGAGTTAAGATTAAGAATTATTAGAATTGAAGTAGAATTTTATTTTGTGATCTATGCCGAAATTCGATAAGGAAATTTTACAAAAAACTAAGGGCCCCCGCAGACTGCAGACTTTTTAGCGGCCGATAGTTTGGTCGACTTCTTAATCAGTATGGAGAGGAATGCATATGCGCACACTACAGTAGTGCGTTAATTTAAAAACTTCAAACTATTATCACTAGTAGTTCTGTGAACTGTAGACCTCAATCAGAAGTAAATAAAAAATGTATAAATAATACGTACACAAAATTTAGAAGACATCTGACAAAATCCAAAACATGATCTAAGTTAGACAAATTAAATATTATGTCAAAAAATTAAATATCAAATGTGTATATAAAAATATGGTACAGTAGCTTAGTGGTGAGAGAACCTTATAATTTTGTTTTCTGTGTCTTTTGTCATATATTTAAAAAATAATAGATATAACTGTTTTTTTAATTGAATCAATTTCTATGGAACTGTGTGAACAACAATAATTCAAGTCTAATTCAACGTTTTTTTGATCAATCTGTCAAGTAATAAAAACAAAATTTGACAATAAAAAAATTTTTTATGAACTTTGCCGGTATTCGAACGTACAACTCTATTGTTCTAAACAGGAAACGTGAAAATTATAGCGATCTGTACAAATCTTCATTCAATGCACATTTTTATACAATAAACCATAACAATTTTAAATAATATTTGCCTCAATTTTTATTTTTAATAAAAGTTAAAATGCGATAAACTACAGTAGTCTAAACTTCTCTGACAAAAGTACTCTGATTTCCCTGTAAAATCTTCCTTCCCTGAATTCTTACTGAAAGTATAAGCGCAAAACAACCTAATT